>JAOEHX010020485.1:0-45879 GCA_025448015.1 Bolborhynchus lineola | reverse complement strand
CGAAAGTCAAAAACACAGTGCTGCACCAGCTACTGAGAAGGAGAAAAAATGACTGCTACTGCTGAACCCATGACAAATGCTTTCAGGAATCCAGGACTATTAGGAAGAGTTTTGAGCTGATCTCCTAAAAATCACTCAGGACTCTGGAGAATCTCATCTCCAGACCTGAGACCTGAATCTGGGCCCGTGCTTGCGTCTCTGATGCAATCTTAAATTCACAGCACACTTGATGTAAACCCCAAATCTCAATGTGCCCAAAGACAGTAAGAAGCAGATTTTCCTTCTCAGAGCCCTGGATTTGAAGAGATTTGTTCTTCAAATCAGAAAAGTCCAATTCTACCCTTTCGAGCAGGGTGTGGTATACAAACCACTGTCTGATGAAAACTGAAACTTTAAATTAAAGAAGAAAAAGGGCAAAGCAAACCCTAACTGTTCCTCACTTTCTATTTTCTTGCCTCATAATTATCCCCGTCTTTTCTGGATCTGGACGTAACTTATGTAATTTAGAACAGATTCCCCAAAAAAGAGAACATGTATTTGACTGACCACACAGCTTAATAGTTATGTTGGAGGCACTATTGTTGGGTAAGAGCTGCCAGCGAACAGCAAGAACACAGTGAAGCCAGTGCATCACAGGATGCTGGAACAAAAAGATGCATTTCACATTACATTTCAAGGGTGAAACCCAGTTTCTTTGCAAATAAACTAACACATCCCAACACTGCCAGGATTTTTCCTTATTTATCCACATATTGTGATGATAAAGTTATCAGGAATGCTTCATGGAAGGATATGGTTATGCTGAAGTGTATGTATTTAAGGCAGGAGTCAAGGCCAGAAAGGGCACCATCCCTCAGAGAGCACCCTGCTTGGGGCAGCCTGGCAGGACACCAGCACCCCACACCTTGGGTAAGGTCACCCAAAGCAGGAGATCAGTCCTTCTGGTGTGATTTAACATCGGAGACCATAGACCTGGGAGCACCACACAACCTAAGCAAGTGTTGAGTATCCTGGGCAGCTTTCTGGAAGTTATCCTAAATGATCCAGTAGTCATAACTGAGGTGAAATCTGCCTCTGCCATGCTGTCCTCTGCTGCAGGGTGAATTCTCCCCCACTCTACACAGTCCTTTATGAGTAGTCAATTTGGGATATATAGGATTCATCTATCCAATGAGATGTCAAAAGCTGGTGAATGTAGAGATTTCTATCCCAGAAAAAAGTACACCAGCCAGTGTCCTTACTGAATGTGTGCATCTCCATCACTCACGCTGTGCAACCCTCATCACAGCTACCAGTGTGTTTAGGCTGGGTTATTTCAATAGCATGGCCCCAGCATGGTTTTGGCTTTTATTAGATAGCACCCTGCCAAACAGAGCTTCAGAAGTCTCTACACATGCTGGGGACTGTTCCCAACAGGCAATTTGTATGGGACCACCCAATTTTGGAATTAACTCTATCCCAGCCAAAACCAGTAGAGGTGGCAAAGTGAATTCACTAATATGTGTGTGCCCGTACATCCCCCTGGCCAGAAGAGGCTATAGCATCGGTTAGTTGTGCAGTGAATTAATAGTCCAGGAGTTCCTAGCCTTAAAATTCGAGTTACCTGTTAAATCTGAACTATTACTCCCCTTCCACACAAAACACATAATCTGCTCTAGGTCATGCTTTGCCTAGAAAGGTTGGACCAGATGGCACTTGAGGTCCCTTCCAACTTGGTGCTCTACAGTTCTATCATTCCATGCCGCAAGGAATTTGCCTCCGTGTCTCCAGGATCTGCTCTGGTTCAACTTTTGGCAGGTTGAGGCTCTTCACGTTCAGAAATGAAGGACAAACCCCAGGTCTTACTGTGCATCTGCTGTTCTTGGTCTTTCACCCCACATGACCTGTCCCGGGACCTGATTCTGCACATCAAGTCCTGGCCCTGTTTATAGGACTGACATATGCCCACTGAGCTCCAGCCAGCCACTTCAGATGGGACCTGCTGAAAATCTGGCCCTGAGAAACTGATTTATTCAGCCATGCAAATTCCTGCTCTTGTTTTTGTGCTGAGAGGCTCTGTGTAGGTGTAGGAGCAAATTGCAGCACTCAGCATGTGCTGAACTGCCCCAGGGCTGCAGCACTTCCCTCCCTAACTCCTCCTGCCTCTTCTTTGCCTTCATGTTTGCCTTTCCACTGTCAAGTGTGGCTGCTCTTCATCAGTGCTGAAAGTAGAGCCATCATCAGCCAGGGTATGGCGACAGACCCAAGGATCAGAGAGGTTGGACTGTACTTTCCTCTGTGTTCTTGAAATTTGATAGGTTTTACGAGTTCTAAAATTAAGCCCTCAAAGTCTTCTTCCTCTTAAATGTGGTTAAAGAACAAAGCTGTGAACTGGGACATCTTGGAACAGTTCTAACTTTGTCCCGGTAGGAAAATACTTTTTCCATCTCAAATTCACCAGTGTTTGGCATTGAAATCTGAGGTGTGTGAGCCAGAATGCAGGCGAGACTCTTGAAAAGGGGCACAAATGCCTGGTGCATTCTCCTGGGAAAAACATAGAATACCCAATGCTCTGTTCATCAGACACTTTGTACTACATATTAACCACTATTATTTCCTTTTGGGATACTGATATTGGCTGAATAAGTGCTTAAATGGACTTAAAGAATGATGCAGCACCAAAATAGTGCTGACATGAGATTCACTGCAGATTGCTCTGTGGTTGGTGATACGTGAAGAGTAGGAGAAGGAGTCTAGGGAATGGATATGGTGAAGGAAACTGGTCTGCATTGGGAGTCCTCTGTTACATAGCAGTTCCATGAAGGATTTGCCTGTGTTTGTATTTTAAGCAATGAAAGGACAAAGGGGAGGTCACCTCTACTATTAAGTTCATTGAACACTGAATAGTTTGGGTCAGAATTGACCTTAAAGTTCATTCAGTTCCACCTCCCCTGCCATGGGCAGGGATACCTTCCACTAGACCAGGTTGCTCCAAGACCTATCCAACCTGGCCTTGAACACTGCCAGGGATGGGGCAGCCACAGCTTCTCTGGGCAACCTGTGCCAGGGCCTCAGTAGCCCTGCGGTAAAGGAGATGAGATACTTCGTCTGGGGCTGTGGGTTGCAGCACAATGGCATGAGTATATAAAATTAGCCATAGCAGGGTAGCATCTGAGCACCTTTGAAGATGAAGCCTCAGACCAAACCACACACTTAACTGACTTCTCTGAAGTGTTTGGTAAGGGCCTAATAACTGGCCAGTGCTTCTCCGTGCTTGAATCCAAGTGGCTGCACACAGCTTAGAAAACACCAGTTTAGATTCAAGTTTCTTTTGATCTTTTGGAAATTAAAAGGTCCAACCCCATGGAAGCAGACATTTCCCTACAGACTTGAACTTCATGGACCACAGACTATGGCATTGTCCATGGGATACTTTTCTTTTGAGAAGAGGTCCCAAAGAGCTCCATATCTCCATATCATGGTGTACTTGCTCTCTGCTGATACGTCCACCCATAGGTGGACCGCTGGCAATGAGTCTTCCTGTCTGACCATATAGATAAGGCAAACTTGAAGACAAATCAGGACTAGGCTACTGAGACTGGACAACAGGCAAGGATGCGTCCCTGTCTGTTATCTCCCTCCCCCATATTAAACGTCCCTGGATGACTCAGAGGCTCATTCCAAACAGAAAATCCTTTGTGGGTTCATAATACCCTGTGGTCCAGCTTTGTGATTCAGTCTAGCAGTTGCAGTAGCTCTTCTGCCAGGAAGGACCTGAAACTGGAAGCCAGTCCATCTCAAGAGCATGCTCCAATCATGCAGATGAAAGGCAGCTCTTTGCTTGGGTTAAAAAGTGGTTGGTGTGAGCAAGACATACCTAAGGTTCTTCTTTCATTTGGTGTGTGAAAGACTTGAAGGAAGCAAAATGCATGGCTTCTGCTGAGTGCTCCCTGTGGGTGTCCCCAGGACCTAACACAGAATCTGTGGGACCATGCTGTCATCCCACACAGATTAACTGGTTCATCGAGTTACTTTGTGGTGACTGGCCCTGTAGATGAACTGTGAAAACTGAAAACCCCATGGCTTCCTGTGATGCAGGCCCTGTAATCTCATTGTTTCTTTGTGGAACTCTGCTGACCGGACAGTGCTCCTTTTAAAAAGTGGTCATTCATAATTCCTAGTGATGGCTGGCTCCTCAGCATGGGACAGATTGAATGTTTCTCTTACTCCTGTGGAGCATCTGGGAAAGGGAAGGAGAATGAGGATTTCTAGATTCTGACCCAAATTACGCTGATGTTCTGGGTGGTTTTGAACAAAGCCAGGTTTAATGGGACAAGTCCATGGAGCAGGGACAGGGCTTTGCGTCTCAAGCCAAGCCTCAGTGATTAGTGGGCAGAGAGAGAGACTGATAGTGCACATCTGACTGGTCACCTTGCCTCCCCATCCAGCCAGAAGCACAGACAGAAAGGGCTGTATCCAAGATAGTGTCACAGCTTAGGTGATCAGTGTAGATGAGTGCTGGGTTTGCTCTATGCCATCTTGCGCCCATCCTACAGGTAGGCCAGCAGGCCCTGTGGCTGGCTCGGTAGGCGTCAGGATGAGCAAGCCTGATGGAGGAAAGAAGGGTGAGTGGAGACTGAGCACCCAAAGGACATTTCATGGAGGGATTTTAACTTCCAGCTTGCATGAAATCAAGACAGCTTCCTCAAGAGACAGGGGAAGCGAGAACAGGTCAAAAAGTGGAAAGCTGGCTCGCAAGGGTAAAATAGCAACCACCAACTCACATCCCTCTCACAATGGCCTCGTAACTAATTTTTAAACCCTTTGTGGCAGTGGTGACTTTTTTAGTCCCACATTCTTGAAAGCATTTGTTGACATTTCTTATATATCTTGATAAACTGACAAGAAAGAATGGCAATGGGTTGTAAAGCAGGGAAAAATATCAACAAAATAAGGAGCTTTTTCATTGCAACAAAGATGGGAGAAGAAAATCCTGCCCAGTGGCGTTATGCCACTGGGGGTGCACCCTACGAAGTCTGCAAGGAAATAGTGTTTTTCAAAGAAGGCAAATGGCCACAACTCTGCCAACAATTTGAGATTTCCCGAGAGAGAAAGAGATTCACTCAGAGACTGGTAAAAAAGGTGACCATATCCTTTCCAGGAAACTAAGCTGGAATCCAGTCACTGGCTGAGAGCACTAGGCAAGGTCCTCCAGGATGGCAGAGGATTGAGAAAAGCCTTGCTTGGCTTGGATTAATTTTCACTATACACACATCAGCTCTCAGTGTGGGCTCTGAGCATAGCATTGCAAAGGGCTTCCTGACAGCTGCAGAAAACAGCTGGAGCAGAGCCAGGCTTCCCCCCAAGCTCTTCAACATTCTAAGGTGGCTGCTCCACCTCACTGTGAGACTGGAAGTGCTGCAAGGGATGATCCAAATGTCTTTGGAGGCATTGCCTGGAGGAGGAGGGATTATGCCACAAGCTAGAGCAATCCTGAGATTGCTGTGGTTCACACCCTTGTTCTAGCAGCCCATGCATCATGCATCAGAAAAAACTCATGCAGAAATACCAGAGCCACCTGCGGAGCCTCTCAAGGGGAATTTTCTCTCCTCCCTTGCCTTCTGCAGCTTTATGTATGAGTCACCAGATCAGGAATAAATTTACCCCCAACCCCTAGAGCTACATCTGTAGTTGTAAACTAAGCAGTTTGTTTTCATGCCTGGAGGTAACTGGTATGGTCTGACTGAATCCATACTGTTAAAATCCAGACAAGGGGGGTGAAACCCAAATGCCTGCTGAGGGTGAATCTCTCTGTATTAACTCCTGAAGAGTGCCTGTGAGGAATAGCTTGGGACTGTGAGAGCTGGCCCCAGCTCAAAGGATGCCAGGACCCTGCTCACAACTGAGCAGAGAGGAAGACTTTGTTGCAATGTACTATTTAATATATTATATAAGATACAATATATAATTAAATAATACATTCTATGTTAAATGATATTAAATATATTAAATAAATATTAATATATGAATACAGATGTAGTCTGGGTCTGTTCCTGAGCTTCTCATTCAACCAACAGGGAGCTGAGAAATCACTGATGTAAGTCAAAGGAGTGACATAAATGATGGATTTGGATTCAGGGCAGCTCTACTGTGTAGGTTGAGGTGAGCTTAGGGCATCATCTCATGCACTGAGAAGTCAGCGAGAACAGGACTTACCAGGAAGCCACTGGGAGGAAAAAGAAAACCAACCCACAAATAAAAATCAGGATCCTTGGTTCCAAGAGGCTCCTTCCAGTGCCAGTTCATGTCCTGAGATGGAGGCAACACCAGGGAAAGAGGTAGGATATCGCATTAGGGGAGATGTAGGACTGTATTCTAGGCATTTTCCCTCCTTGTTCCCAGCAATTACAGAGAGATTTAAGCCACAAGGTTTGCTCAGAGCTGCTCGAATTCTCTCCCACCACCTTCTTTTCTTTGCAGCTTGTGTCATTTGTGCTTTTCTGTGAGGAAGGATGTGGGGTGAGAAGTGGGGATTGTCCTTTCGGCATCTGCTGTTCTAGCTCTGCCTGCTTCTGTTCCCCAGACAAAGGCTGATTCTTGCACCAAGCATTCACCTCCTTCCATCACTACTCCAAATATCCTATGGCCATGAATTTTCTGCTTTATTATAAACTGAAATTAAAAAAACCCAAACCCCAAGCTCTTTTCTTTCATCACTTTTGAATCTTCCACCTTCCAAAGGTAGCTGTCAAGGGAGGAAAAAACCCTCCAAAACACTTAGCTCATTAGCCTGCAGGATAGTTGTTCTCTCTCCTGTGGGAAACTGTGGAGGTCCCATCCGAAGAGCTCCTTCAGATCAGTGAGATAAGCTGTGCAGGATGTGGAAGCCTATGTTCCTGGCTGTCACGAATCAGCCCTGATTTATGCAGGCTGGAAACACGGGCCAAGTATTTGGGGATGAGTTCTCTGGGGTTCTTTTAATTGGCCCTTTCTACCTTTAATTGCTCCTTCTCTCTGTGGCTGCTCCCTTATGAGCAAAATTAATTTAAGCTTTGCTTAAGGTTGAGATGGAAGCTCTGAAGCCTGCCCTGACAGATACCCAAGCCAACAGCCTTGGCATGGCTGGTTTTAACTCCTGAAAAACCTGAGCAGGCACAGACTTCCTGAAAGCTAAAAATTCACCATCCTGAGCTGGTATATGACTGGGATGCATTGTTGGCTTGGAAGATGCTTATCTCCCTCTCAGTTCTTTCCAATGGTATAGCCTCTCTCATTGAGTTTAATTTCCAGTGATTTAGTGCAGCTGCTCTCTGGGAGCTGTTATCATGTTATCACAATGACCAGATTTGATGTTCCCTTGCCAATACCCTTTTCTCTCCGCACCCTCCATCTTGTGTTCCAGGCAGAAATGCGCCTGCAGGACCAGCAGCTGGCGAGGCAGCTCATGCGGCTCCGCAGCGACATCAACAAGCTGAAGATCGAGCAGACCTGCCACCTCCACCAGCGCATGCTCAACGATGCCACGTACGAGCTGGAGGAGAGGGATGAGCTCGCTGATCTCTTCTGTGACTTCCCCCTCGTGAGCTCCTTCAGCCTCTCCAAGCCGCTCAAGCTCATTGGGGTCACCAAGATGAACATCAACTCCCGGCGTTTCTCACTGTGCTGAAGGAGGGAAGAAGAGGGAAGGATGGGGGAGAAAGAGAGGACTGGGCAGGGCAAGGGCTCTCTCTGCCTGGCAGCTGGGTGAAAAGAGGCCAAAGAGGAACAGAAGGAACAGGAGAAAACAGGGTACCCACAGCTGGTTCTTGGTGGCAGGGTAGAGCAGTGGAGCTGCACACTGGGATGGCCCAGAGATGCTCATCGAGAAGACAAATCCTGTATGAGGGAAGTGTGGAGAGCATCTGAACCCAAGATGTGCACTTAGCCTGCTCCTTTGCAAAGTCCGTTCTCCTTCTCTTCCCCCCACAGTTACTAAGATGAAGCAGCTCCAGTGTGGTTGGTTGTAGCCAAAAATCAAAGGAGGGAGTCAAAGATCAGCCACAAAGTAAAGCAAAATCCCTTTTGCCTTCCCCTTTACCTTTCCCCAGGCTAGAGCTGCTTCTTCAGAAAATAAGTCACTCTTCTCTGTGGATGTCACCTTAGGCAACAACCCTCAGCCTCTGCTGGCCCAAGCACAGGGTCCATGGGGCTATTTCAGGTGGAAGCTGACTGCCAGTGGAAAGGAGCCCTCCCAGCAGGGAAGGGACGGCAGGTAAAGTGGTATGCAGCCCCAAGAAGTGGTGAGAAGGTATGTTTGTTGACTTGCTCCATGTGCTCTCTCTTCATTTTGCCTGTGGTATAGATTATGGACAGATCATGGACACATTTATATAGAGACTCCAGCCAGCCAGAAGTAGCTTGTGTGCCCTAGAAGTTGTAACCAGAGCAATATAGGATTATGATCTTGTCAACAGTAGCCACAAGACACTGTGTGGTTACCCCTGCAGTAAGGCAAAGGAGGCAACTTAAGCCCAAGATATCTCATATGAGAGAAATCACTCCAGGCTGATGTTACCACAACAGCAGCACCAGCAAATCCTGGATCCTCTGTAGCAGCACACATCCATCAGGAGAGGAGAAAACAGACTTTTCTGTGATGAACATAAACTGTGACTATAAAATTAAAGGGAGAAATATTGCTGCAATGAGCTTTGGACCTGCAGCAAACCCACAGAATTCCCTCCCTGCTTGGCAGTATATCAGATGGATGAGATAGATTTTTGCCTTTTGTGCACATAGCTGCACACCTTCCTGTGTGTGGCACAGAGGGCAGAGACACTTGTGGTGCAGCCCAGGAAGGGCAGGGACTCAAGAGGTCTTGGGGCACCTGGCACACAAAGCAGTCTGCCTAGACCAAGCCTGGATGCCTCCAGGCTCTTCCTCCTGTGCCAGCACCACTCCTGACCATGTCAGAGCGGTACAATCTCTCAACTCATCGCCCCAGCCCAGCTCTGCTCCCCTCCACGTGCCCAAGCAGAATGCTCTGCGGCTGGGTGAACGTGACTGTGTCCACGCAGCACCAGCCCAAGCCCTGGGGATGAGCAGGAGCTGCAAGTCAGCACTGAGCTGAAAGCTGTGTGGCTGTGTTGATGTGCCTGTGCCTGACTGTGTCTGTAAGCTGTGTGTGTGCATAAGTTCTTGTGTGTGTGCATGTGAGCCCAGAGGATACCTCTCTCACGAGGTTGAGTGGTGGCCCCTTGTCTTTGTTCGCATATGTGGTGTGAACCAGAATCTAATGACACTGCCATGCCTGGGAAGATGCAATGAGGCATCAAGACTTGGGATTTTCACAAGGAGCTTAGGTCAATGCAGAGAAGACAAATAGTTCATCTGCCTCCACAGAAGGAACAAATTAACATCATGAAGATGTTCATAGCCACATGGGTCTGGGGAACTGGTAGGGGGCTCTGGAGCTGAGTTCAGTCCTCTGTCTTCCATAGTATGTAAACCCTCAGTGATGCCTCCCCCTCCACTTAAAGCTCATTGGGTATCATTTATAAGGAAGTAGGTGTTTGGGGCACAGCAGCTTTATCTATACCAGTAAGTTAATCAGCGCCATGCCTGGGTGCTGAATCTGGTGCTGCCCAGGTAGGAAAGGTTCAATAGGGTTGTGGCCAGAGTTAGCCTCTGGGCAAGACAACCAGCCATGATACTGTGTTTAGAGTGGTAGAGAAATAGCCTTATTTCCCCATGGAGATCTGGAAAAAGAAAATCTCATTAAAATTCTTCCTTGATTACTTTTTTAATGAAAACAAAATCAATTTGTGTCCCACATGTTGATTTTCAGAGGCTTTTTTGCTTAAAAGATAGCAATGACAACTCTTCAGTGAAAATAATGCCTTGGAAGAGGGAGACTAGTTCTCTCTAGGATCAGTTAGAGTCAACAATAGGGTGGACCTGCCTTTGAGCTCTTGTCAGGTAGTTGAATGCAGAAGGTTAGTACAAGCACAGCGTTAGGAGTTTGTTTTATATGTGGCATTAGAAATATTAGATGTCTGGGTTCCAGACATGTATTTTCTGCATTAAGTGGGATGAGGAATGGTTGTATCTGTCAGCTGTTTGTTCAAATGCACAATTTTTTAATCATAAAATTATGTCTGTATTGATTCCTGCCTCTGGTCTCTCACTGTGTTCAGTGGCTCCAGCTCTGCCTGGAGAGCTGTCGGGGAAGTGCAAGTCTTGTGTGCTCAAGGTTTATAGGTCTGCAAGGTTTCCAGTCAAGTTTTTGTATCCACACACATCACTGGTTAGAATTCCTGATGCAGCTTCATCTGTAATTGCTCCACCTTGCAGTCTGGAGGAGATGGGGAAAAATTAAGGTGGGAGCATTTATTACGTATTTGGGCAAAAATGAGTGGAAAAGAAGGACAAAACGCTACTGTTTCACATGAAGTGCTATTTTATTTGTGGCCACTGAGTCAAAAGTGGGTCCATGCACTTAAAAATATATTATGCTAGGGAAAAATGTAAGTAGATGTCTGATTTGTGTTGAGCTTTGTTTAAAACAAACAAGTCATCCAAAGGTTGTGAGGCCTTGAGAAACATGAGTGCAGGTCATTGGTCCCATCACAAAGTTCCCAGAAAGGAGCCTTCCGGTCTCAGCAGTCTGCAGTGAGATGATTCATGCCCCCAAGTGCCTTTCCTAGTGAAGGTGGCTTACAGCCACATCCCCTTTCCCAGATGACCCATGATGCCTGCAGTGAAAGGCTGGTGACTAGTAAGGTTGATGCTTCTGGGGTCCGTCCTGAAAATACCCTTTAATGTGCCCACATGTGTGGACCACCAAATCAAGTCTGTGGTATCTCCATCTGGAGTACCAGTGGCTGCTGATCCACCTATATGAAGGAGGGATCTGATGGATGTTGATTTACAGGTTGTCCATAGCCACCCAGCAATGAGACATGTTCCTCACTGAAATTAAAGAGGAAGTTTGAGACTAGTCCAGGTGAATAATGAACTGTATCTTTATTTTAGATGGGTAGACTGGAAGACCACAAATTTCTCCATGCTAACTAGAAGACCAAATTTCAGATTACTTCTTGCCCCAAAAAGCTCAATACAAATTTTGGATGTGGGGGAATCGGACTCGCATTTTATTTGGTCTGTTTTGCTTTTACTTAAAACAGTTCTAAAATTTTAAATAGAAACTGAAAGCAGTAACACCTTACTTTTATTCATGCGTTGTTTTGCAATGAACAGTCAAAATATTTTCCCTTTATCATCCTTAATGAAACTTTTCCAATTCCTCTTTTTTCAGTATTGGATATTTATCAAACTAGACCAAATTCCTGAAGTTTTAATTAACCCAAGCCTCTATCTATTATTCAGCATGAAGAATTCAGTTAAATATGAATTGGCCAAGGTTGGTTTCTGACTTCCTTTGGGTCACTTAAGAGAAAGCAGAAAGCAATTTTATGCATTTTAAATTAGGGTCAACTGGCCACTCTCCCAGGCGTGGGTCCTCAACCTACTAATAGATAAGACCTTGCTCAAATGTCACAGCCCCAGTGTAGCAACAATGAAAATGGTCATTGTTCCTAGCAGAGTGTCTCATTTCTCGCTCTTTTGGCACTGGGAAGTGGTATTGTATAATCAGGGAGTGATTTGTATTTTGACATCCCCCACCAACATCCATATAACCCTTCATGAAATTCGATTGAGATATCACAGAAATGCCCCAACAGGTCCATTTACACCAGGAATGCTGGGGAATGATATGTTTAAGGACTTAAGGGCAGAATTTTCAGATTGCCTCTGTTACACAGTATTTCAGCAATCACGGTCTAGCCTCTTTTTTATATATATATGGAAAATATATATATATGGAAAAAATCCCAGCTGGAGTATTCCCAGCACCTTGTGGTTTTCTCTTCACAGACTGACACTGTCTGTTAATGGGTTTTATTTTAAATCAGGAAGACAGAAGGCAGGGGGGCTGGGGTGGGGGAGAATAAAAAATGATTGCAAAGAGGAAGTGGCAGGCTACACACCAAAACCAGAATCAGACTCAATTCCCTCGCTGCATGTTTTACAACCAGGTGTTGTGTCTGAGGACATACACACAAGGGAGCAAAGCATCCCAAAACCTTGGAGTGAAATCAGCCTTGGGTATTGCTTACAAACCAGCCAGCATCCAGAGAAACCGTTCAGCAGCCCAAAGGAGAACTGGCACTGAAAGATGTGCAAACCACTCCTGAAATCCTCAGTGGTCTCTGTGCTACCTGGGAAACTTGTAAAGCTGAAAACATCAGCACCTCCCTGCCCTCTCCAAGCAAAGAACACCCCATAGCCTCAGATGACCACACTCAGTCATGCAAAGCTGTGTCCAAGGCTGCAGTGATTGGATGTGGATTTTAAGGCACTCAATAGTCAGATTTGGGGCAAATTCATTATTTCAGGCTTTGACCTCCCATATTTTCAACCTGTTTTATGAAGAATAACCAAGGGACCTGCTCCATGCACCCATCATTCAGAGCAGCTGAGATCTGGACTTGCCCCATCCTTGCAAAGGCTGACAGTGCAGAGTCCCTGTGATCCCATCCCTGGGGCAGCCAAACCATCCTGGTCACTGCCTTCAGCATCTCAATGTGTTTCAAAATGCTCCAGGTCAGCCACTGTGAGAGGTCTGCAGTGCCCAAGCCCTGAGATGACTCCCAATGATTGTCTGCTGCCCTTTCCCTCGGGGTCTGTCTCAGCTCCCCTTCCCTGCCTGCCTCTTGAGAGGGGAGCAGGAGGAGGAGGGTTATTACACAATGTTTTTGTTCCACTGATGATTTCCCTCTGCCAGTTGGAACAAGCTACTCATAAATCGAAGCTTTCTGGAGGGGTTTCAGGAGTCTTGCATTCTTAGATCATTGTCTCTCCTCCCTGGGAACAATGAGAGTAGGAAGGAGTTGTTCCAAAAATGCCATGTGCTGCAAGGGGGTTTCTTTAGTATGGGGATTGCTCAGGGAGGTAGATGGAGTTTCTCCCAACTGCTTTAGCTTGCAGCCTGGGTAGCCTGGGAGGCAACTCAATAGGAAGCAGGAATGCTGCTAACAGTGGTCTGCAGAGATCTGCAAAGGTCAGCTCCTTCCTACCACCACAGAAAGGTAGTTAGAACAATCACCCTTTGATTGTAAGGTGGAAAATGAGATGCAGGATTCCCCATACTGTGCATTGCCAGTCTGAGATACAACCTTCTGGACTTTCAGATGTGAGCACGTTGACATGGTCAGCATGCTCTTTGTCACCCTGGAAGCTGCTGAGACTGGGCTTTTGGAAGAAAGCCTGTCCTGCAGGTGAATTAAGGTTGGAAGCCATTTACAAGGCTTCTAACAAATCAGAGGGATCAAATTCTTAATGCTATTAAATCCTCCTCTGAAACCAGCAGCTTGTTAGACTGCCCTTCCTCATGCTGCCAGCTCCAGTGGAAGCTTTGCCTTTGGCATGTAGTTTCCCAAGGGTTATCTCTGCCTGTTCAGCTGTCAGCATGGTCCCTGGCATGATGTTGGTCCAGTCTGCTGCACTGACCCAAGCAGCCAGCAGGTATGGCTCAGGAGCTAATGTAAGCCAGGGACCATCCCAAAATGTGATGCAGCTACCACTTTTGAGGTATGAGGAGTTAACCATATGTACACATCTGCCCCACACCATTTGTCTCATGGAAAGAAGGGGGTCCCTGTTTCTCATCAGTTCACCAACTACATGAAGAAGCACAGTCAGGACAGTGTGCAGTAAGCATTTCTTATAAAGCAGCAATCACTAATGACTCGTAACTCTTGTGAATGGACAGATCTCTAGTGCATGTTTAAGCCTAGGCTGTGGAGACAAAGTTTTCTTGATTCATGCCACACAAACCTTCCATCCAGAGGTAGAATCACTCATATGTATGAGAATACCAAGAGCTACATCTTCACCAGCAACCAGGACCCACGCTCTGACCAAAGGCCAAGTGACAAAGCTGGCCACCTTACTAGTCACTGCAGAACAGGGCAGCTACAGCCAGACTGCATCTTTGGGAATGGTTCCTGACCCATGCAAGCTCCCATTGTTTGTGGTTTCTTCCTTTTTTTCAGGTTTCTTAAGGAGAAGAAAAGGATTTAGTACCAGAACTTCATTACCAAGGGGTTTCTTTGTACCCCTGAAATGCCCTTCTTCCTGGCACCAATTTAAATCATTACCACTGAAGAAGAAAAGCAGGTTCTTTTGTATGCTTTATCTCGCCCTGAAGTCTCACATCTGTTTCTGCAGAGCATCTTGTACACTAGAACTCCACTCCATGCCCTGTAGCTTGGAGTCCCTGGGTCCCTGTGTTCTTGCTCTTTATATATGCAAAAATCAATTCCCAGAGGACATACTCCATGATCTTTCTAGGGCCAAGGTGAGGATGACCTCTATAGCTCTCCACATTGTCCTTTTCCCCTTTCTGTGTATGTGTGTAACACTTGGAAACACCCAGTGGGGGGACAGAGGCTGGACACTGTAAGTTTTTTGTAGATGACAGGCAATAGCCTCATGATCACATCAGAGAGTTCTATCAGAGCACTAGGATGAATCCCATTCAGTTTTATGGATGGAAATGCATTTAATTTCACTAAGTAGTTCTTAACCTTTTTTCCCCAGTGTTGGCTGTTCTCCTTCGCAAATGCTATTGCTGTGTGCAGAATCTTGGAGCAAATCTGACATATATAAACTGAGGCAAAAAAAGGGCATTCAACCTTTTCCATAATCACTTACTGTTAGGCTATCCCCCACCCCAACAATCAACCCACATTTTCCATGGAGTATGCTGCTGAAATACTTACAAACCCCCTTTTTGTTACTCTTAGTATCTCTGGCCAGTCTTTGCTCCAGCTGGTTTTCAGCCCTTCTGCTTTCATCTGTGAGTACCCCTGCCATGCATTTGCACTCTTCTTTTATTTTCCCTCCTTATTTCCATTTCCTGTATGCTCCCTTTTAGCATCTCTGTTCACTAAGAAGTGTCTTAATTAGTCAGGCAGGCTTTGTGCTGCAAATCCTGATTTTCATGTGCAAAGGCAGGGCTTGTTCCCAAGCTCTGAATAAGTTCTCTTTAAAACAACCCAGCCAGCTGTCTTGGACATCTCCCCTCACAGCAACCTCCCAGTTCCCCAGTTCCCCAAATGAGCCAAAGTCAACCCTTCTGAGGTCCAGTCCTCAGTCTACAGCTTGTCTTCCCAAGCCAGATACATCATCTGGAGAGACATGTTATGTTACATCACATCTCTAGAGCCCAGTCATCTCACAACTATGAGAGATCACGCTGCTGCCCCTGACCACCACTGCCCTCTGCTCTTCCCCATTTATGGGCAGCAGGTCAAACACATTGATGGACGTGGACAGGCAACGATCAAGGACATCTAAAAGCTAGCAAGAGGACAGCAAGGGTAGTAGTTAAAGGCAGATTACAGACCCTGACGGTGCAAGATTTTCTTTCCTGGAAAACTGGGTTAGAAGCAGGGACAGTCCTGCTCTCTCTGGAACTGGCCTGGATCTCTTCCAGGTGCCAACATACTTGCTTGCTTACTGCTCTCCACCCTTATTTCCTTCTGTCCCCTAAGATGACAAAAGCATGGCAAAGTACCCAGGATTGACTTTCTGCCTCAGGTGTTTTGCAAGATTTAGCCACGTTAGTTAAACCACACATGAGCTCATCACTGCAGCTCCACACATGGCTGCACAAATGTAAGGAAGGTTAAGAAGGGGATGACAAGGGCAGGAGCCCTCAACTCCTCAGCACCAGCTTGTGCTGTTAGTGGAGCTACAGACTGTGCCTATCTCTCAAAGAAAACACAGCCAAGGGTGAGCCCCACAGTCAGCCCCATGCTCCCTAGCACATACTAGCAGTGTTTTCCCAATCACACCATGGAGCTGATGATACCATGGGCTAATCTCCAGCAGCAGTCTGATATAGATGCCCTGCTGGGGGAGAAAGGATGTTTAGCTATGGTATGGATGTGATCACACAGGTGGCATCATCTATACCATGCCACATGGTTCTTGGGGCTGAGGATAATTCCTGACCTGTTTTACCTACTAGCATAGATGTAGTTACAGAGCCTGAATCCTGGGTCATGCATTCATGAAAGATTCAGCTGCAATGCTTCAATCAATTCTTGCACCAAGTGGGATCAGAAGATGCACTCTCCCCAGGCACCAGACCAGCCTGTTTCCTCAGCTTGGCCAGACACGCAGCTGGGCCTGCCCAAGCCCTTCAGTCCTGTAAAAGCACTGGGACATGCTGTTCCCCTGATGTCACACTGCCTCCTCTCCCTTTGCTCTAACTGTTGGGAGAGTCCATCATTACGGCCGATAGGAAATAAGGCTTTGGATAAGTTCAAGCTCGGTGGATCTGAGATGCTCACCCCTACGAGCTTAGCTCACCTTTCTTTCCCAGTGGTGCCCTGTGGAGTGTTTACTCCTGCCTCTCTGCTCCCAGCTGCACCGCTTTGTTGCCCTTTCAGTGCTCATCGGCTGCAGGGGTTTGATCACCTGCGGCTTAGTAATTACCATGTTCAGCTCTCCTTCTCCTCTGTGAAAAGCAAAGGAAGAAAGGTCCCCTTTTAGCTTCTCTTTGGGGACCTGTTTTGTCTATGGGCCTCCAATACCCTCAGAGAGCACCTCTGCCCCATCCCCTTGTGTGTCCTGAACTTACAAAGCCCTCTTTGTGCTGGTGCTGGACTCCAGCCAGCCCGGGCTGCAAGCACACACTTATCTTTGAGCAGAAGCAGCGTTACCAGCTGCCTCACCGAGATGAGCAGTGATTCATGCCAGGCGTCTGAGCTCCCCCTGTACCGCTACAGAAACGCCCTGCCCCAAGACACACTGCAACCACTCACCCCTCCTAAATGCTGCTGTTGCGGTCGGGAACATGAGGCCTCTGAGGAAGGCAATGCAAAGGGGATGATGATCCTGCTGTCATGGCTGCCATTACAGATAGAAGGCACCACTCTGAGCTGAGACACGGCCCCTGGGACCTTGGCAAGAGGCAGCAGGCTGAGGGTCCCAGCAGGGACGGGTCCAAGCTACAGAGGCCATTGAGTACCCTCAGTACCCTGGCAGAAGTACCCAGACAGCCCGCAAGTCCAGGCAGAGCTAGAGGCTGGGCGCAGAAGAGATTCAGGGTTCTGGGCTGCGAGGCCAGATCCTGCAGGAGCAGCTGCTTTGCTCACGGCAGGGATAGCAATCCTTTTCAGCTGGATAGGCAGGGCTGGATTCTCGCAATGCCTTTTTGAGGAGCACCGCAGAGCTCCCCATTCTCATCCCCCATGGAGCCAGGGGCAGGAGCCATAAGCAATGGGATGCAGAGATGCCAAGGGATGCCAGCAGCGCTTTGGAGCAGCCATTGATGCCCTGCCATGTGGAGGAAGGATTCTTGCCCCCAGGCTTGATGAGGCCAGGGGCCTTTGGCCACTCTCAGCAGCCCCTGAGGTGGCTCCAGATTGCAGGAGAATGGGGCATGGGCATCTCTGGGGAGGCGTGAGCAGCCTGTGCACCAGGAGCAGGTCCTGCGCCCATGCTCAGGGAGAGCCGATCGCCAGCGTTGGGGTCAGGAAGGAATTTTCCCCCAGGCCACATTGGCACTGGTGCTGGGGGGGTTTTTGCCTTCCTCTGAGCATGGAGCAGGAGCACTCGTCAGGGCTCCTCTGGTCCATCCTGTCTGCGTTACTGCCTGCTGCTCGTGCACCATGAGGGTGGCCCCTGGTGTCCCGCAGCGGCGGGGGGAAGGCTTGTTTTCCCCCTTGGAGGGCCTGCCAGCGTCCCCGGGGGTTTTTTTGCCTTCCTCTGCAGCTGTGAGCCAGCCCCTTGATGGAGCTCCTTTGGGCTCTTGTGGCCCAAAGGCTGCTGCTCCTGCTCCATGCAGCTGGCCCCTCATGCCCCCATGCGGGGGGAGGAAGCTTTCAGGACTCCCAGGGTAGCCCCTGGACGTTGCTGCTTCTCCTCCGTAGCACTGAGCACAGCCCCTTGGCAGGGCTCCCCTTTGGGCTCCTTGGCCGCTGCTCTCGCACCTGCAGGGCACCACTCCTGCCCTGGCGCTCTCTGGCTCCACTGCCCACCACAAGCTCGCACATGGAGCCGCTTCTGCTCTTCCCTCGGCTCCACATCCCTGGGCCTTCTGGCTTCTGCACAGCAGCCTGTGCTTGGAAGGCCTTGATGCTTGTGAGCATCAGCTCTGAAACCAACCCAAAACAAAACCCCGGAACTTCCTGGAAAATTCGGTCAAAGGAAGATAGCCTAACATAAAAGATAAGAAACCAAACTAAAACCAAACAGAATCCTAAAATAGTCTGTTTTCCACTTGTAAGCTTTGTGTTTCGTGTCCTTGAAAGCAGTTTTGGAGCTGAAAAGCCCTGGCATTGTGGGGGAATAGCAGTGCCCTTTTTATTCAGCTCAGGGTAGGTGTAGGGAATGGCATGGGATGGGAGGGAATGACTTGTCACGGAATGGAACAGAGAGTCATAGAACGGAGCGGAATGGAATGGAATGGAACACACTGCGCTAAACTAGACTTGGAATGGAAAGGGTTATGCTATGTGATGCCTGCAAGTGTGCATGACAAGCGATGCCCTAGGTCAAAGGGGTCCAGCCAGGAGAGCAGCAGTTCCACTGCAGCCTCTGCAGTGCAGGTCCCAGAGCCATCCAGGAGACAGGGAGAGCCTCAGCCACAACACAGCTTGGGCACGGACCGGAGGCCCCAGGCTGAGCGGAGACACGGCCCTTGGCACGAGGCAGCGGGACGGGGGTCCCAGCAGGGATGGGTCCCAGCTCCTGAGGCCTTTGAGTACCCCCAGTACCCTGGCAGAAGTAGCCCTGCTCTGCTCACAGGCTCTCCTTGAGACATTGACCGTTGGCCTCTCTGGAGACCAAGTATTGGCCGTATGGACTTTCTCTCTCACACACTACTGCTTTTCTTTGGCTCTTGGGTCTCAGGATGTTTTCCAAAGGGAAACAACTCAGGCATTTCTCAAAATGAGGATAGGGCAGTAAAACCAATCCATGGGGAGCTGAGCAGGTATTGCTCTCCTCAAAGAGATCTGCAACCATTTGCTTGAGGAGCATGTCCTGCTTCAGACTGAGGCTTCCAGCCTGGCTAGTACTAGAGATGTGGGAACCCCCTCAACTGGATGAACCCCAAGACTTCCATGATATTACACTCCACTTCTTTTCCTCTGGGGCCCGCCTCTGGGGAGATTTAGATTAGACATTAAGCAGAAGTTCTTCCCTGTGATGGTGGCGAGGCCCTGGCACAGGTTGCCCAGAGATGTTGTGGCTGCCCCATCCCTGGCTGTGCTCATGGCCAGGTTGGACGAGGCTTGGAGCAACCTGGTCTGGTGGGAGGTGACCCTGCCCCTGACAGGGGGACTGGAACCAGCTGAACAGAGAGCCTCTGCCCTCCTTGTAGCTCCCCTTGAAGGGCTGGAAACCTGTGATAAGCTCCCCCCCACTGTTTTAACACACGGTCATCAGTGGTTTGATCACCTGCAGCTCAGTAATTACCATGTTCAGCTCTCCTTTTCCTTTGCGAAAATTAAAGGAAGAAAATTCCCCTTTTAGCTTCTTTCTGGGGACCCATTTTGTCTATGGGCCTCCAATACCCTCAGAGAGTAGCTCTGCCCCATCCCCTTGTGCATCCTGCTATTATAAAGCCTTTTTTGTGCTGGTGCTGGGTTCCAGCCAGCCCAGGCTGCAAGCACATGCTTATCTTTAAGCAGAAGCAGCATTACCAGCTTGCATACCGAGATGAGCAGTGCATCGTGCCAGGCATCGAGCTCCTCCTGCAGTTCTCTAGAATTGCCTCGTCCCAACACACACTGCAGCTAGTCACCCCTTTTCCATGCTGCTGTTGGGGTTGGGAAAATGAGGCCTCCAAGCCAGGCAATACGAAGGGGATAATGATCCTGCTGGCATGTCTGCCATTACTTATTGGCATCAAACAGCAAGATGCTGGGCTGCTTGGCCAGGCTTTGGGGGGCCCTTGCCAACACAGGATTCCACAGGGACTCACCTCTGTCTCCCAGGGTAGTTGCTAAAGGAGAAGGGGAAACTGAAAGAATCTCTGGCAGCAGCACAGTGCCAACACTCCTCTGGGGATGCAAAGATTCAATTCATCATGCCCAGGTACCTGCAGGGTTTTCATACATTGCAGAGGAGGATGTTTCCCCAGTGAAACATCTGTCTGAGCAGAGAAGGAGATGGGTATATTCAAGGGCTGCTCTTAAGAAGGGCAAAATGGTTTTCATATCTGGAGTGGTCTCAATAAGAGGGGTTTCAGAGAGGGGGGTTTAGGGAATTCCCTCTGCCCTGTTTTTGCTTGAAAAAGTGGCAAACTCGCTGTACTTACTGGTTTGTCCTCAGCACAATGCACTTGCAGACCTCTACCCTTGCATGCAAGTCACAGACTCTAGGTTTGTTATAGCAGGGCTGCTTACAAGCAGCAGCCTGAGCACAGACTCTCTCCTCCTTTCTATGTGTGTCAGGGAGGAAAACACACATCTTCGCTGATTAAGAAATACCCTTAACCTGGAAGATGACCACACCTGTGTGTTATTCTAGGGTCTTTTCTAAGGTGAACACCCTGATGTGTGATTGCCAGGTTGCTGTTGTGAAGATTTGTGCTGTCACAGCCTGATTTGTTTCACACTGGGCTGTTTGGAGGTGCAAATCATCAGCTTGGGGATGGCAGTCCAGGTTACTTACCTACCTCCAGAACAAGCCTTGAATCCTGGTAGCATAAGCCCTTGCTTAGCTCCTCACAGAGAGGTTCCTCAGGAGTTTTGCTGGCTTGGTTTTGCAGGCTCATATGTACTCAAATTGCCTGCCCATGCCAGCTTGCTCACAGGGAGTGTTTGTGCATGTTGCTGGTGGATTTTGTAATGCCATTGGAGTGGGAGAAAGGAGCAAAGCTGCCTCGTGCAGGTAAGTCTTTTGCAGGGTGGGAAAACTGGCGTTTTCTGTCCCCAGCCAGCACTGCCTGGGGGAAAAGAGAAGAGCAAAGCTGCTCCCTCTGAAATCGAGGAGAGAAAAAAATGTGGGCTTGAGGGATGTGCCAACAGCAGACAAAGGCACTGAAGGAGGGGAGGGAGTGAGGAGCTGGTTCCAAACCTGCCGGCCGGGTTGCCATGGATTTTGTGCTAATCGTCCCCTTCCTTGCCTGGAAGCACGGGGAGAAGGGAGGGTTTTGAGCATGGAGGAGCTGCCTTCATACCTGGGCTGTCTCCTGTGACCATCTGTCCAGGGGCTGTGCCAGGCTGAAGGGCCAGGATTTGCCGGTTATAGGACATATTTGGAATAAGGAGGTGATGTCCCTACTCCACAGCACACTGCTGAGCTCCTGGCTGCAGTTGGACCGGGCAGTGCTCCAGCAGTGATGCCTGCATGCTCTGGATCATGCTGTGTTTTCAGTGTGAGTGATGGGAAGTGGAGATTTGCAGAAGATGGGGGATGCTGGGATTTTTAGGTGCCCGTGTGAGCTGCGGGACATATTCAGACCCCATGCGTAGCTCCAAAGCCAGTCTGTTCCCCTGCAATGCAGACATTAACATTCCTCCCTATGAAAATGGCCCTCCTTAGATTTCATCTGTCTCCAAGTCACAGGGTATATGTTCTTGAGCACATTTCTCACCTTGACACAACCGAGATGCTGTCCTCTGTGGACCAGGAAGAGGGTGTCACATCTCTGCCAAGCCTCCCTTCCTCCAAGTAATTACTTTTTATTAAGCCCTGGGCTTGAGAGCATCAGGAAAGCCACCCCAATAAAGCTAAATGCAATGCTGGCTTCCCTAAGAGCACAGCTGCCTTAGCTTCCACACAGCTTCCAGCTCAAGTGAAAACCACAGACAAATCACCTTTTTTTCTCCTCCTGCCTCCTTTCACCACAGCCAGGCAACCTTGACAGGGGGTTTTGCTCTGGGGAGCAAAGGGAGGGAGGGAGTGTGATTGCAATTTGACACAAAGCTGAGTTAATTCAGCGTGGAAGGGTTTTTTTGTCTCCCTGTTCCTCACTTGTGGAGGGAAGAGCATGCTCCTTCCCCTCTCCATTCATATTCCAAGCTCATTTATTGCAGTTCGAGCTGCGCCGTCTCTAGTCGGGCTGGGAAGCACATGTGCATTGTGATGTAGTCAGAAACTCAGGGTCTCCAAATCGATCACTGACCTTCTGCAGCTCCAGAAATTGCTCAGGATGGATTTGCACATTGGCTGTATAGGGAGAGAGAGAGGGTCTCAGCCTCATTTTCTGCTTCTCTGGCTTCCTCAAATGCAAAGCTGTGACTTATGTGGCTGATCTGATTAATTGCACCTTGTAAAATATCCCCATTTGTCCTGATGTTCCTTCTCTTGGTATCGGTTCTGATTGTTGATGTACAAACTGGTTTTGGAGTGGGTGTTTTTCCACAATACTTACGAATGATGCAGACTGCGTGTCCCTGTTTGTTGTCCACCCCCTTCTTCCCTCCAAGCAACTTTGTAACCTCCCGATGCCTGCCACATTTGACAGAGCAGTGAACCTCAGGGATGTTTCATTCCCACAAATGTTTCTCAAGTGCTGTTCCATCAGTGCATTTATCCAGCAGAGGACATGTTTGAGACTATGTCCATACCAGTGCCTGGACTTGTCTTCCATCCCAAGGCACCCCTGGCCATACCAAGTGGCCATGAAGGCAATGGGTATGACAACTGCCAACACACCTTTCCCCAAATCCTAGGGAGCAAGAGATGAAACCATCAAGGAATCAGGTTAAAACAGATAACAGGAATTAGCTCTGGGCACAGTGGGCATCAGAAAGTATGCAGGTGCTGGGACAAGAGTAAGAAATAGATGTGGGCACCAGGGCCACAAATGGGTGTTAAAGACTAGGCTGGGATGTCCTCTCTAGTGTCCCTAACCCCAGGGGGAGTGGATGCTGTGGAAGCACTAAAGGACTGGCCCATGGAAAGTTCTGGGTTCATGAGCTCTCCCTAAAAAGCATCTCTTTGGCCTGCTTAGTCTCAAGGGGCCATGCTGTGACCCATGGAGATATTTCGTACGTCCATCTCTGCTTGTACAACATGGACCCTCACAGTTCCTCTTGGGACTGATGCCTCTTGCCCAAAGTGCTGTGCAAACACACTTCAAGGGAGCCCACAGTGCAGCCGGGAAGCAGAATGGCAAATGAGGAGGTAGAGAATCACAAGCCCCAGAGGTCCTGCAAGGACAGAGACCATGGAAAACAAGAAACCGGGGTCTCAGGAGAGGTGATTTTCCCCTGCGAGCAGCTCTCCATGCAGAGCAGAGCTGGGAGTGCCTGAGAGCTGAGCGCTGGGTTTTGCTGAGCCATGAATACAGAGAGGCTGGTGTCATTTGTCTCAATAAACTGGAGAAGTATTTTCATTTCCTTGACAGTATCTTGCGCTGGCAGGAAATGGAAAGGCAGAAATGTCAGCTCTTCCCACATATAGAGAGCACATAGACAGCCAGCTCTTCTCAACCATCCACAGGGGCACTGAGGAAGCACATGGAGTGTGTGCGGTCACAGCCAACGTTCAGATCTACCTAAACTGGAGGCATGTATTTTAGCCTTTTCAAGGGAAATAACCAAACCAGGAAATTGAACCCTGTGTTAATCTAGAAATCTCCATACAAGCAAACAAATATGTGCACACACAGTGTCAATAAATAAGTAAATACAGGAAGGCTGCTTTAGCTCTCCTAGGGGTTTACCCTCAGTGCGCTGCTGGAGACCAGACCATCTCCTGAATAAAATCAGTTCTCAGCTTGAATTCCCAGCAGGCATTGTGAGTGCCTGGGAGCTGCTCCCTGCCTCAGATAAAGTGTCAGCTTTGGAGAAGGGCTCTGGGATTTGATTATTTCAGTTTCTGTTAAATCCTCTCATTTTCCTGTTTGGTTAAGGCTAATGGGAGGTGAATGGGATGGTGGTGGGAAATGCCTCCATCAGGTGAATCCAGTGCTGGAAGCTGCAGGCTGGAAGATAGTATTTACCCTGGAAGAAAGAGGTAAATAGTACAGGGACAAAAGCACAAAAGGATCCCTAAAACTTCATGATAGTCCCATTCCTCTGTGGTGGGAATCCTTTGTCACTCCAGTGTTGCTGCACTTAAGATCTCCCCTGCTAACTGAGAGAGCTCAAAAGCCCCACTGAAGTCATTCAGATCTTCACGTGCATTCAGATATCCCCATTACAACTGTTCCTCAGGGGAATTTGGAGGTACCAGGACACTTCTGGGGTCATCTGAGCTGGCTCAAGCAAACTGCTGAGCCCCAAGGAGACAAGTACAAAGCAGAGATGGACATTGCCAAAAGCAGTCTGGGGAGGAGGAACCTTTCTGGCTTTGCTCATAACATTTCCAAGGATCACAGTTTCCACCAGCACCTTTGAAGAAGGCGGCAGGACGTGATTTCCCACAAACAGATCAGGTAAAGGCCCTCTACCTGCAGAGATGAAGAAAGGCAGCGGATTCACTAAAAAGGTTTCTGCATCCCCAGAAACCTTTGAAGGATGGGCTTTGATAAGGAAAGAAGGCAAAGAAGCTCCATGCAATGGATGCATTTTTACAGAGCTCAGCTTTGTGTCCTGCAGCTCCTAGGCTTCTTTCAGCCACTCACACAAGACTTCCAGACAATCCCATAACCTTCATTTCTCCTTCCTATATCCCCTTGATCTCCCAGCTGCTATAATTCCACTTCCTTCTCTCCCCCATTCCCCTGTCTGGTACCCATCCTTAGCTCTCTGGCTGTGGATACACCTTATCTTGGCTTAGTTTGGAGCTATATAGGTGCTAAGCAAGAGGGCAGAGGCTCTACCTGACTGCTGTGTTGATGCTCTAGTGGATACCAACCAGTCTGAGGCTCTGTCGCCCGTGCCTTCCCTTCAGTGCCAACAGTAATGCGTCTCTTGTCCTTCAGCCAGCAAACTAAAACCCTGCAAGAACCAAATTTCTTTGAGACCTGCACCCCTAGCTCAGATGTGGCTGTGATTTGTCATGTACTGCAAGGTTGATTAACCTTGCAGATAAATAGATGGCATAGATCTGCATGGTCATGCAAGCCCCTTTCTTTAGAAACCTGAACAAAACAGCGTTTCAGAGCCCCAAGTTGGCTGTTGGCTGTGCTGTGGTTTCATTTCCTCCAAATGTTGCTGTGTAAACATTAATCAGTCCAAATTATTCAAATCACAACTGTCGAGCATGGAAGTAGCATTAATGAGGAAAAAGAGAGAACAGATTGGTGGAGCAGAAAGTGTCCTTTGGCTGGAGGTCAGTGGCTGCCATCCAACACATGCAACTCACACCTCTTCCTCTGCCATAGCCTTTGGAAATCTCTCCTGCTGGGAGAGAGCTCTGGGCCACGTTGTCCAGCCCCAGGGTTCCTAAACACTAGGGAATATCTCCCATGGAGCATATGAGCACCTTGGGGGCTGACTCCAACATGAAATATCCCAGGGACTGGAAGGACTCTGTCCTGCTCAGCTGACAGGTTTCCAACCAGTGCAGGACCACTTTGGATGGCTAATGCAAAACCGGGCTGGGTATGAATGCAAGGCGCTGTTTTATCCTTCCAGTGCCTCTGAGCAGGCTCATGATTCATTAACTCATTTCCAAACCCAGCTAGGCTTCAAGGCACTCTTAACACTTATGGTTTCAGCCACATCCATGGTGGTTCCTGGAGGGAGACTCATGCAATGGTGCCTAATGCAGCTCAGGTTCATCTCTTGGAGAACTGACTGCAGAAGTCTGTTGCAATGCCAGATGAGCCCTCCATACGATTTGGAGACTATTTCATAGAAGGGGAAAATGTTTCCATCCTGCCTCAAAGCTTTACATGGCACGACCAGGCCCTTCTCGGCCTCAAAGCGCCAAAACATGGCAACATGGACTTTGATTACTCATAACCAGCACACTGCTCCCTGCTCAGTACCCCATGCAAAAATTACAGCTGAAGCCAGCAAACACTGTGCCTAAGCCAAAAGGGGAAGGAAGATGTTGTAACAGGTTGTTCTGTGTTGGTAAGACTGGGGAGTGACACAGGTTGGGTGCTTGGAGGTTTCTCCAGGCATTTGCCAAGGGCCTGAGCCTGATGTAAATAAAACTCCCAGCTCTGGGACAGACATCTCGCATCGTGCTCACCCTAGTTGTGAGACTGAAACAGCCACAGTGCGGATATCACTAGCAAAACGCCTCCCAAATAGAGGACCTGAGTGCAGAGCTCTGCCAACCCCTGCCCCAGGCTGACAGGCAGGCAGCTTGCTCCTGCTATGCCAGCCTGTGGAAGGGAAACACTGGCTTTGCTACAGGGCAATAGCTTATGGAAAAGGAGGAAAAACAAACTCCCAAAGAGGTTGTAGGATCCCCACCCTTGGAGGTATTCGAGCTGGATGTGGCCCTGATTGACCTGTTTTAATCAGACCTGCACTGAGCAGAACACAGGACAAGATGAGCTCCAGAGGTCCCTTCCAACCAGAATGGTTCCATGATCTTAAATTTCTGCTGTGTTCTGTACTAATAAACTATCTACTACCAGTCACCAAGAACCAGTTTCACCTCTGGGGGCTACATCTGGTGGGGGTTATTTGGTTGGGGGTTTTAATTAACTTTTCCAGATAGTTTGTGGACATCAGTGACACCAATCCCTGCAATAGATGTGAACCACTCATCCAGAAACATCGCAGCAGAGGGGTGCAGCAGCATCTTCAAAGGTGGGAATGGGGATCTCCTGGGGGTTGCTCAGATTCAACATATTGGAGCAATTTCCAAACAGCAAAGCAGGTGTTATATGTGGAAAGGATAAACCAGACTCTGAGGAGAGGCAAATTGACACCATCCCTTAGAAAGCTGCTGGTCTAAGGAGAAAGACAACCAGAAATCACCTGCATCCAGTGTGACATCCAACTGCAGAATATACTAAAGCAGGAAACCATCAAGTCAGCCGTTGAAGCTGGCGTTTAAACTATTTGGAAAATATCCCAGACATTAAACACTTGGAGCTGTTAAGAATAAGGTTAGAATAAGAGAAATTACTCTTGGGAAAGGAATGAATGAACCCATCAATCTTCAGTCTCAGGAAGAGCAATCTTAAAACCTTTGTGGGGCAGAATTTCAAATTTGGCTGGAGCACCATGGAATACTGCACCTAAGGTGTTTGGGTTTCCCTCTTTGCTTTGCTGGCAGTCCTGTTTTCCACCTGTCTGGCCCAGAAGCATGGAAAATCTGGGTCTTTTGCTTTGTGGCCCTGCTCCTTTCTCCTCTAAGGTATGAAAGGATCTGTTATCCCCATCTTTGCTTCAAAGGCAGCAGCGTTTTCTACAGACAGAAGCCAATGCTTGTGCACAGATGCTGGAGGAGGTGTCTGTATTTCTGAGACTCTGTTACTCTGTTTTCCACTCAATTCAATTCTATTTGGAAAGTGCTTAAAAATACATTTGGCTACCAGGACTGGGGAACTCCTTGCTGCAAGACAGAAGTTGGTGGAGACCAGGTTATGTTGTGCAGTGAAATTCAGTGTTGGTAAATAGAAGGACAGAAACCACAGACAAATTCAGGAATACCTTGAGGCACATCTGAATTTGAAACAGTGCCTTGGGGAAGGTGCTTTAGCTTTGCCTTACCCTCATGGTATTCTGTAGGCATCAGCTTCTGGACACTACAAGAAATCAAGATATTTGTGCCCAGCTGCATCCTACTTACTACACAGCAAGCTGGTTTTCAAAACATCATTGATGCTATGGGTCACAGCAATGACAGATATGTTGATACCTGCCTCAGCTCACTTTGTCTGGGCACAGTTTCAGGGTGGCAGATTAGCATTGCTGATCAATTATGCATGCAAGATGAAGCAGGTGGAGAAAAAAGACCTGTGTGGTTTGCTGTAAGAGCCACTCAAGCATTTCACAATGAGAGGGAGAGCAGCAGAGTGGACTGAGTCCCAGCATCACACAGGAAACCTGCTTTGAGCAGGGGCACGTTTGGGGCCAGACCTCGCATGGGGCTCATCCTTTGGAAAATAAGTTTACAGCATCTTCCACTTCTGTTAGAGGCCCCTAAGTTATCCATCCCCAGATTTCTTGGGCATCCACTCCACTTCTTGTAGGGTGTCACTGAAGCTTAAGGGATGCATGCAGCATACTAAAGATGACACACATTCCATCACCTGTCCTCAATCCTGAATGAGGGCCAAGGGGCACTTCACAGCACCCACCACCCAAAGCCAGGGACCTCTGAATTGGCCTTGAGGACTGTAGTCCTCAAGGGCATGTTTCAAAGCCCCTTCACAGGAATGATGGGGTCCCTTCCAACCTAAACCATTCTATGACTCTATGAGTTCCTGGCTTGGCGAGCATGCAGACCTCTGGCAGAAGGACCTCTGTCTCTCAAAGATCATACATAAAAACACTAAAGAAGTCAGTGCTCCCAGCCTCTGTGCTATCCTGCCATTAACCCTTCCTCTTCCAGATTTGAGATAGAAATTCTCCATTTTGTAAGCAGTGGGCCAAAACTATGAGTATGGCAACCCAGTGGAGATGGCCATGGTCCAGGGAGTGAGTCCACTGTGTTTTCAGGCACAAATGCAGTTAATGAAACTCACTTCAGTCTGCAACCCTTTGCACTTGCACAAAGCCTTATATGAGATTGATGCGGCACTTCATCTCATATTAACTCCATGCTCTTTCATGGGAACGTGGCAGGGACCTGGAGCTCCTCAGGGGCCAGGACACAGTTCATTAATGTGTAATTGTGTGACCAGTTACAACAGAAAAGTTAAAAGACACCTAAACAGAAGGGTCAGTCCCAACCCCACGCTTCTGGGTTGTATTCAGGGCCTTACACTGTGAATTCAAGATGCAAACAAAAGTTTGATGGCTCCAGGAAGTGTAATTAGCTTGCAGTGATGAGTGGGAGACTGGGAACAGTATTGGAGCAGCATATATCATCTCTTAAGCCCTCTTTATTTATGACAGGCTCCCATGGCCTGTGCCCTGAACTTAAACCTCCCCTTTGCTCTCTGCTGGGTGAAAGGGAAGGTCAGTCTGTTGGTTAGAAAGCTTTCTTGGTCCTTAGGAAATGCAGATTATAGATCTGGAAAGTGCCTTGAGAGGCTGTTCAGATCGTTTCCCTGCTCTGTGGGAGGAGAAGCTACATGTAAATCAGTGCTGGCAGCAGCTATCTGATGGTGTCATCAAGTAGCTTGTGTACATCACCTTTTGTCCCATCTGCCCTAGTTTTCTGTGCCACAGATTGCCCTTTGTCTCTGCTTGGTCCCATGGCTCTGCATGTCCCAACGACACTACTCCATCCCTTAGCTTTGTCTTTTCACCAGAGGATGATGCTTATGATATGGAGAAGATGGTAGCATCGTTTTGCATCTCCATCCAGCTCCTGGTGGTGTCTTCCAGAAAACCCTCCTTTCTCCAGAAAGACCATTTCCTTAGTCCACCACCACCACACATACATGTACAGTCATGTCTGAGTCAGTAGGACTCATCCTGACCAAACCCATGCCCACAGCCAAGTGGGTGAGTGGGTGCACAGCAGGAATACAGCTCTGAGCCTGCCTGTAGCACTGCCCATGCAGCTGAAACTAAGTAAACTCTTTAATTATACCAGGTTTCTCAAAAAAGGAACAATTTTCCAGGGAATGTGCTTAAATATATGTTTCATGTACATCCTGAAGCAAGCACTTACAGCAAAGAAGGCTGTGTGGCAGGAACAGTGGGACCTCACAGTGCCAAGTGAGGGATCTCCAAAGGGATGAGACCAGGGCAGGGCGGGTCCCTGGTGGTGCTGGTACAAGTGACAGCCATGGGTTAGGCCCTACTACAAAGTATGCAAATATGTTATAAATAAATACAGTTTGCTGCTGTTTTAAAGGCCTGAGCCAGGTCTTGATGCTGAAGTCCCCATAAAGCCAAGAAGAGTGAAGGATGTGCTGTTGCTGTCAAGAATGGTCAAGCATGGTGGTACACAGGCTGACCCAGCATCAGCTTTTCTCCATGGTAGAGCCCCTGTCACCATGCTGTGGCCTGGGAAGTGGGTGCCTAAGACTTTCTAGGGGGTGAAGTCAACTCACCGCCTCCTTGTTGATGAGCCAGGTCCTTGCCATGCCTCCCTTTGACCTGCTGCATCTCCCTCGGAGGTGAGTCCTGTTGAAACTGCAAATCCCTTAGTGAGAATTAGAGATTGGGAAAAGGTTGCTCATCGGACAGCTCATTCAAGAAGGGAAATTCCTTCATCTCCATGCATCTTTTTTAAGTATCCCAGAGAATTAATTGCCTGGATGAGTTTAGGGGACATGATCCTACCTTGGAGCAAAGGCGTGGGAATGGTAACTCTCCTTGATGCTGTGATCATCCCCAGACCCAAAATAATATTGGCAGCAATAGCACAAATCTCATTGCAAGTCCTTCCTGCTTGGCCTTATCTCTGCCCTTAAAAGAGCAGAACATGTTGGTATATTCCTCTGTGTTTGCCTAAGGTCTGTGCAATTCTCTGCTGCAGTGAACACAGGTTCCAGGGCTGGAAGGGTCTATCAGTGTCCTCATACTCAGCCTCAGAGTCCATCTTTCGATCAAAACCATCCTGCTCTTATTTACATGCTGGTCCTTCCCACTGACGCCATGGAGTGGGATTCCATCTGCTGAAGGAGGGAGACCTCATGCTGGAAAGGACCTTTGGCCAAGCTACTGCAAAAATTCCTTCCCATAAACCCATCCATGAGATGCATATGTGAAATGGATTATTTAACAGCTCCTTTACTCATGGTTTCCATCCCAAGGTGGGGTCCCCTTGGCCTTTGTGTAAAGACTCACATCTCCTGCACACTCAGCTGTCGGCACTGGGTGAGTGGGAATGAAGGGTTCCCTCCATAGCTCAAAAGGGAAAGCAAAGCAGAGGAGAGCAGCAGGGCCTCATGTTCTACTTCCCTTTATAAGCAAAACGTCTCTGTAGCATAACTACAGAGCCCCTGAGTTAGGGCTGTGGGAGCCAAGAGAGTTTGCAGGTACCACTATTTGCTGCAGTTCACACTGTGTTTTTCAGAAAGCAATGCATAGAGTTAAGCTTGAGGGCTTGTGCCGCTGACCTCAAAGCCATAGGCAATTTGTGCTCCCGGTTTTATTGGGACTTACACTTTTGAGGAATGAGCATTAATGCACCCAGACCTCCTGGAAATCACTGAAGCCATTTTTAGACAATGAATACCTCTTAAAGAAGAGCCCACTAATACTGAGCTGCTGTCTGGTAGTGGGAGAGCCCCTTTGCTGCCGCGCTGTGTCTTTAATCCATCGTTTTCTATATCCAAGCACATACAAACATGGCCCTTTGCGTAAGAAGCCTGACTTTCTCTTAGCAGCCAGGGCTCAGTGTTTTCCCCCTCTGACCTGCAGGCTCACCAGAACTGTGGCTGTGGAGGCCCCAAAGGGTGACAAGAAGAAGACTGATTGCCTACACTGGCTCCTGGCACAGCTTCCACCCTGTACAAGTTGGGTTTAAGATCCCTCAGATAGCCCAGGCCCTCCCCAATCCCCTTTCCCTGATGGACTGCGATGAGGGTGGCCACTCTGTTAAACCATCCCATGCATGCAAAGCTACCCTGGTCCTTCACTGACATTCCCCAAGGTCTCTGACCATCCCTTGCTTCCCTCCTCCTTCCCCAGTTTGCTCAAGTCAGAGCAAAACCACAGAAAAAGGAAGAAAAACTGTTCCAAGCTCCAGCCCATGGGGAAAAGGTTTGGGGAGCTAATTATAGATTAATGCATCGGAGCCATCAATAATTCAGGAAGCTCTGGAACTGAGCTGGAGATGAGATGCAGGACAGTGCTTGCTCAGCCCCTGCAGCACCCAGTGCTGCTTTGTCACTGGGGTCTGGGTAGCCAAGCCATGGGTGCACACAGGGGATGCAGCAATAGCACTTGTGCAATTCAAGGGGTAGACACCAAACTTGGACTCCTCAGCCTTTCTCCTGTTACACTGACAAATGAAGGTGGTAGCATCCTGCTTCTCTCCAGGCTCCAAGCCACCAGGCTCCAGGTTGCTGCTAGGCTCTGCCTCCCCAAAAGAAACAAGTCTCATTTATCACCTCTTCCCACACACCTCCATGCTTTTCTGTACCCTGAGAAAGGTCTAGAGGTTAAACAGCCCAAGTGTCTTCTGCCTGCCTTATGTGATCACCACACATGCACACTGGGAGGAGCACTCAATCGCAACCCACTTTGCACATGTCTACATGTGGCTCCACGGCCACATGCGTGTACCAGGGAACACACAGCTACATTTCCACACGCAGACACACACAGAGGAGTGCACCAACATGTTCGAATATTCAGAATGCATTTACGGGCAGCTGAATGCAGGTTCCTAACACTGCAGGAGAGGGGGCAAGGAGAAATCCCACCCAAAGCACACAGCGCTCACAGCACTCAATGCAGTTAAAATTCAAGGCAAAACTCTCAGAGGGCTTAAAGCTGCGGTCCCACAGGGCACTGGCTCCTTCTGCTGATTTGTCCAGACTTGGCCAGCCTGGCGAAAAGAAGAATCTGGGGTGACCATAGAGCAGCCTCCAATGCTTAAAAGGGCTGACAAGAAAGCTGGACAAGGGCCTGTAGTGAAAGGACAAGGGGGAATGGCTTTAACCTGGCAGAGGGGAGATTGAGACGAGCTCTTAGGCAGAAGTTGTTCCTTGTGAGGGTGCTGAGGCCCTGGCACAGTTGCCCAGAGAAGCTATGGCTGCCCCATCCCTGGCTGTGCTCAAGGCCAGGTTGGACACAGGGGCTTGGAGCAACCTGGTCTGGTGGAAGGTGTCCCTGTTTGTGGCAGGGGGTTGGAACTGGATGAGCTTTAAGATCCCTTCCAACGCAAACCATTATGTGATTCTATGGCTGTCCCAGGATGTGTTTCTGTCATGGTTTAAACATTCACACAGCACTATATCAGCCACTAGGAAGAAAATTAACTCTATCCCAGCTGAAACCAGGACAGTCTCCAGAAATTAGGGCCCCGAAGGACCTGACTTGCTGGACTTGCTCTGAGCATCCTGAAACGTGGCAGGGACCAGCTCCAAATTAGGGGTGGTTGTGTCGGCTGGGATGCCTCTGTAGCGGTGAACAGCCCTCTCGGCAGCTCTAGCAGCTTTGAGCTGAGGCTCTGGCTCCCTCTTCTGACATCTTTTGCTTGTCCAACGGTCCTCCTAAAAGCCGGTGGGGAAGGCACTGGAGTTGCTTATTGCCCATCAGTACTGGGCCCCAGGCATGAATAAAGCCACCGAGTAGCTCAGGAGACCCTCAAAATACAGTTTTGTTGATGGCTCACCTGCAGAAACCTTTGGATGAATTACTGGGTGCAATGTGCTGCAGCAAGGCTTCTTCCAGAAAACCATATTAAGCACACTGAGCCAAACCAAAGTACCGCCATCATCGTGCTAAGCATGGGCATACCCAATACATATCTCCCCCTCTGCTCTGGTGAGCCACCCCTGCAGTCCTGCATCCGGCTCGGGGGCCCCAACATAAGAGGAATGTTTTGCTGCTTGAACAAGTCCAGAGGAGACCACGAGGGCTGGAGCACCTCTGCTATGGAGACAGGCTGAGAGAGCTGGGCTTGTTCAGCCTGGAGAAGAGAAGGCACCAGGGAGACCCTAGAGTAGCATGAAGTGCCTAAAGGGGCTGACCACAAAGCTGGAGAGGGGCTTTGGACAGGGGCTCATAGGGACAGGACAAGGGGGAATGGCTTTAAACTGACAAAGGGGAGATTGAGATGAGATCTTAGGCAGAAGTTTTTCCCTGTGAGGGTGCTGAGGCCCTGGCGCAGGTTGTGCATTCCATGATCCTATGATTCTATGATATTAGTAGCCAACAGAAACTATTAAAGCCACCTGCAAAGCAAGAATTTAACTTGCAAGGCTGTGCTTGGCTCCATCCTGATCTGACTGGTCATCCCCTGGGGTGCCATAATCAACACAGGGCTCAGTCCTCCAAACCTGCTTCTCCTGGATGTCCTCTGCCCCTGTTCCTCTGATGGGCTCCCACCAGTAGATGGCAAGACAGGCACACATTTAGGATGATAGCAGCCATGAAACCCAGAGAATGAGACCTATGCGAGGGAGGGCCTTCTCTGGTGTCTGATATAGGGTTCAGCTCACCCTGGGACATCTCTCTCACTCCTTCCAGAGCGAAGGAGATTGGCAGACTTAGCACTTGTCTCTAGCTCTTGGTACAGCCTGGTTGAAATCAATCATGGAATGCAGTTATTGCTGGGGAAAGGCTGACAGGCAGACAAAAAGTCCATCACGTTTCTTCATTTCCTTAGGAAGTAAGCTAAAAAATGCCTGTGGCACTGGAGCCTGGGGAAGAGCAAGGGAGAATGGCTGGATTTCAACTGCTTTAGAAAATAACTGAAAAAGCAATGCTGGCCCCTTGCAACCCCCCTCACAAATCACCTGGTTGTGTTCCCTGCCTGAATTTGGCCTTCTTTGGAGGGGCTTTGTTCACTCATCTGGTTTTTATTCCAATGACCACTTTCCTTCCATATGCTTTCCATCCTTTCCTCCTGCTTATGAGGCCACATGGGTTTCTGAGGCATTGTGGATGGCTTAGGGCAGGAAATCTCCTCTCCTCAAGGCCAGGGACCATGCTGTTAACCTCTCCTAGATCAGAAGCGGCATGGCACTTGCTATAGGCTAACAGTGCGAGTGGAGTCACTTTGAGGGTTGCAAGAGCCACAGTGTGACTGGGGCTCCCCAAGTTATCACCATGCACATGGACCTTATCATACATCCACATTTAAACTCAACAACATGCAGAAGAGATACACGGAGGAAAGAAAGCAAAATGCATTGTGTTTCAGAGTAACTGCACTGTTTAGGTTATAGAGTAATGTTGAATTCACCATGAAATGTTGATTCACAGTTAGACAGAGAATATCTTGATAAAGTTAGCTTTAAAAAAATGTTGGGAGAGCTGTTTTCACGTAAACATGCACATCCCACCTCTGCATTACCATCATTTTCCCTTTAAAAAAACAGAATAAACAAAAAAAACCCCAAACAAAATCCGCTATTTGGGAAGGTTTGCATCATTAGCCCCTGCAATACATCATGCACATAGTCCAGGTGGAGAGGGGATAGGATGTGGCAATGCAAAGCAGCATGTTTGGCCTGTGCTAACTGAGGATAGAGAATTCTCCATCTTCCTGTTTCTCAAAAATTGCTCCTTGAGCAGCTTCTCTGGGGTCGCAGAAGAAACCTGGGTCAGATGTACCTCTGACACCAAGCATGGCCATGGGAAAGCCCTTTCCAAAGTCTACCCCTGCTCCAGCAGTGTTGCTTGCCCCATGTGCCCCCCAAATCGGGGCAATCGCTTCACACCCAAGTGTCTCCATTGCTCAGAGAAGCAGAGCATTCATCACCTCTGTTTCTGTCTCCCTGCCAAAACCAGCACTAATTAATGGCTTCTGGGGAGAGGACAAGTCAAGCTTTAAATTAAACCTTCCACTCCAACGGGTGTCTCGGCAGGGATGGAGACCCCTGCCCTGGCCAGATGGCAAATAGAGCTGTGGCAAGCTCCATGTGTCTTGGAAGGGATGGAGACGTTTCTTCTTGGGGCACGGCAGGTGGCTACTGTGGGAAGGGATTTGGAAACCGGCATGCGAGCAGCTCATGCCTTGAGCTCAGCAAATACCTAATCACCATCCCTAGGGAAATAAGCCACTGTGAAGAAACATTGTCCAGAGCAGTGAGCAGAAACATCTTGGCAGGAACTGCGAGGTGTTGGAAGAGCATCTGGGTTTTGAGTTCCCCAACTGGGGCTGCCAGCAGCATCGTAACCAGTATAAATGGCACCCCTGTTGCTGTGTTTTTGTCATTGCATTCAAGGAGTTTTTAACAGGGGCTTTGTCTCAAAAATGCTGCCTGGTCCTGAATTGAGAACTGAATACTCTTAAGAAAGAAAACTATCCCCGAAAATTTTCACTTATTAATTTATTAAGACCCTGCATTTCTTTAATTTTTAATAGGAAAAAAATCACAACCTTGTTTATTTGGTTGTTTATTTAAATTCCAGATTTTGAAGTAAATCTATAACATCAGAGAACTGAAAGGAAAACAGCAACAAGCCAACATTAACATTATGTAGCATGTGTGGTGGAGCTGGGACACTGTGTGTGGCTGTTTTCATGGGAAGGATATCTGGTAGAGAGCTCTGATCACCTCATATCACTGGTCACCTGAAGTCCCAAAAGCTCCCTGTGAAGGTCTCAAATCATAGAATAATAGAATTACTGATTGGTTTGGGTTGGAAGGGACCTTAAAGCTCATTCAGTTTCAAATGCCTGCCACGGGCAGTGACACCTTGCACTACAGCAGGCTGCTCCACGCTCCATCCAACCTGGCTTTGAACACTGACAGGAATGGTGCAGCCACAGCTTCTCTGAGCAACCTGTGCCAGGGCCTCAGCACCCTCACAGGGAACAACTAGAACTTCTTCATTTAATCTGCCCCCTTCTAGTTCTATTTGAAAGTGAGATCTTTATGTTCTCTCTAGACAGCATTCCAAGGGAAATCCAAAATACCAGGGCAGGGACAGACAACCAAATTTCATTTCCTCCTCTCACCTCTTTGCATTCCCCTCTAGGTTCCCAGTTGCACACCCGTTTCAGTTGTGGTCAGCTTCAGGATTCCATGTTGTCCAGGCTAAATGAGGCCTACACACCTTCTTCCACTTGGCATTAAAGAGTAGATCTAAAGGGTGGTCCATTGAGTATTGGGTGGTTTACACAGAGCTTTCCCCCCATAGATTCAAGCAATTGGGAGACATTGGTTACTGTGTTCCTTTCAAAGGAGGTGGCAGATAGAAGCACACCAGAGTGATGTCTGAGCCCCAAAAGGGTCAGCCAAGGACAATCCAATGGTGCTGCGTCACAGCCTTCAGCAAACAGCTTAGGGCTGTGGAGTGGGGTCCCTCATTCTCCTTGGATTCCCAGCCCAATGATGACTTTTTCTCGTATGCACAGTGCAGCTGTGCAGCATTACAGTGCAACATCACTGTTCACCATGGTGGCTGCATCTCTTTTACAATCTCTAGAGACTCAAAACCCCTCCAAACTGCCCTGGACCTTGCACTGACACAGGGTCTGGATGGGGCCATAGTGTGTCCCCACGTATCTCTATTCCTGTGCAACATGGACCTTGCTGGCCCCTCAGCTGAGGTCACCGACAGGCGTACATGTCTGGGGATGGGTAGGAAGCATCCCTCTCTCTGTCCCAAAACTCTGCATTATCTTAGGCAAACGTCCCAGCTGTTGCCAGGAGGGGAGGCTGGAGGTGGAAAATGTGCTCCTGGCACTGGTTCTGGGACAGTCTGCCAACAGAGCAAATATCCCTGGGCAGCCACAGGTCATTAGCAGTTCAAACGTCAGTGCTACCATCTACTGTGTGTGTCTTGAGTGAGACCTTGCTGTATTTGTGCATAGATTGGGCACATTTTCCACCTCTTGGAAGACAGCAAGCCTCAGGATCAGCTGGATGAAGAAATAAAGGTGTTAATGTTTTCTTGGCAGTTCATCAGCCAGCCAGCAGAGAAAGCAGTTGAGCAAACCCCTGGGTGGACACTGTCCTCTGCTTTGCAAGTCCCCTGCTGTTAATGGAAGAAGCAATATTCACAGACAAGGGCTGAAGGAGGTGGAACCACAGTGCAAATCAAGAGATGAACCTTAGTCATTGGACATGGGGAGCTGATGCCCACAGGGAAGTTTGAGCATGCAGTACCCTGGAGTCACTAGTGAGCACTGGGGTCTTGCTGTTCCTGGCAAGAGCTTGGGCGTTGCCAGAGTTTATTATCTACCCACATGCTACATGGGTAGACTTCCCCAATCCCCATCAGTGCACCCAAGCAGTAGCAGCCCCTCTACTGCATGGTTTGGTGGGGAAACCAGGAGGATAGCTGTTTTGGGCTTGGATGAGCAGGATCTGCACCTCACTGACTCATTCTTCTCCTGCCCTCAGCTCTGGCAAAGATGGCTGTTACCTGACTGAGATGTTTGGGGGTGGTTTTTATATATATATATATGTACATATATATTTATATATATATGTGTGTGTGTGTACATATATATATACAATAGCCAGTTTTCATACGACATTCAAGTCGGGAAGAGATTGCAGGAGGAACTGGAGTTATTCCCAGTTTCCAAAGTGTGTTTGGCTTCGATAGGGCCAGCTATGACAACTTCTGGACCTTGATACAACTTTAACCCATATGTATCCATGGAAAAAAACAGAGGAGATGAGAAAGGAGGAGAGATAATGTAAAGCAGGAACAATAGGAAGAAAATCGCTCTTTTATTGACCCTTCCTCCCTTTGCATTCCCCAAAGGTGAGCACAATAGGGAAGAGCACTGAGGCTCATGTGTGTCCGGCCATGCAGAGTTCCTTCAGGTAGAGGGAAGGAGCACCTCTTTGCAAAAATAACACTTTTTGTTTCATTATTAGACATTCACATCAATCAGCTGCATGACACAAATCCATACCAAACCAGGTTTCCCTAGTGCTGCAGCTCAGTAAACCACTTACTCACTGAAACAGCATCCTTGGGGAGATGTTTCTGTGTAACTAAACACATTCAGGCACTCTGTGATGAGCTCTGTGTAAGACACTCTTATAGAAAGTGTGATTTTAGCAATTTATCACCATTTAGAAAATGTTGGAAAGCCATAGTTGAGCAATAACAATGCAATTCCCACATTTACTAAAGAATGTATGAATATTGCCGTGGCCATAGAGGGAAAAACTGTGAGTCTGTGAAAATAAGCAAGATAATAAAAGTATAATCAATTATTGTAAATAAAATAGTAATAAAACGTCAAAACTGTGCACTTTTAGAAATTGCAGATTTTTGAGCTCCTGCAGTTCATACTAGTTTTCAGAAGATTATTATTTTCCTTTAGTTCATAAGCATTAGAAAGGTGCGAACTGTTACAGAACCTCATATGAGTCTCTCAGAATCCACGACTCCTGGAGGTAGGGCTTTAAAAAATGCACTAAATCTCATGAATATTGGGTTTCAGATGCAAAGAACCAGCAGAGTTTGTTGAAGGGTAAACAGTCAGTGGATGAACTCTGGACTTTGCCTCCTCTCCTCTGATACATTGCTTTGGCAAAAGCTCTGATGGTGAAGGGCATTATGTAAAGGCTGAGGAGATTAGGGACCTATTGCATCAGATAGATAAGGAAATACCCTTGCAGCAATACTCCTTTCTTGCCAAAAAATGATCAGTTTGCTGGTGTCCTTGGAGCTTCAGTCTAGCATCCCCTGCCAAGAAACTCCTCTATTGAGGATTGGTCTAAAGGTCATCCCACCCATCCAGCTACACACTGTGACCTCACTGTAGAAGGGAAATTACTGGGGATGTGTTTATCCCACCAGGAGCATTGTCCCATCCTTTTCCCCTTGACAAGGAAGGGGCTAAGGAGGCCCACAAGACTGGGAACAAAGGCAGAGACATGGTGAGGAACCAGCAGCAAAGTGGAGGACACATCTGTTGAACTTCAGAGGGTCAGGGGAATGTGAATTGATTACAGGAAGATATTCAAGAACTTCTTCATTGCTTCTTTCCAAGTGTGTCTGGATGGCCAAGTCCCAAGACACTGGTGGAATGGAGATGGCCACATCTCTCCTGCTTCTTGGTTTCCTGTGCCAGCTACTGAGACACCCATATAAAGGACTTCATGACCAACCTGAGCAAAGCCTGGGCTCTCTCTGGCTGGCACAGCCTTTCTGTAACTATATATTGGATTTGTTTGCTCTCCAAAACAGGGTCACAGAATCAAAACTTCATGCTGCATATGGTTCTGCTCTGGACTAATCCCTGGCCTATTCCTTTTCTGCTCAGCGATAAAAGCTAAGAGAAAGGAGAAGGAAGTGGAGGCATTTGTTATTCACATTTGTCTTCTGGAGCAATCACTACACACACTGAAATCCATCTTCCTAGGAAGTGGCCAGACATCACCTGCTGACAGGAAGTAGAGAATAAAATCTTCTGTTTTCATTTGCATCCACACACAACCTTAGCCTTCACTTTATTGAACTGCCTTTATCTTGACTCATGAGGGTTTTTTTCCATCTTATATTCTTGCCTTCTGTCCTGCTGAGGAGGGAAGTGATAAAGTGGGTTGGTGGGCACCTGGTGTCCAGCAAGTGCCAACCTTCCACAATCTCATTTTCTCCTCTGGGAAAGTTTGGCCGAGTAACCTGAGGTTATGTCTGTGCTATGAAAAACCCCTCCTGCAGATGTTTTCCACTCAGCTTTACAGTAAGTTTCAGAAGAGCTGGGGAGATGTACGGAGATGTCTTTGAACCATCCAGCTCTATCTGCCTCCAACCATAACTCTAGGTCCACTGTCCTGTCTTCTTCCATCTGTCCAAATCTACCTCTTGTCATGCCATGAGACTTTAAAACTCTAGGGCCTTAAAGCTCTTTCTAGCCTCTATCTGCACAGTGGTGTACATGCTCTATCAGCACTGGCACCTTGAAAAGGAGCAGAGCACCTCCCTTTAAAGCTTTTTAGAGTGCACCTACCGATAACCATGGTATGAGCATTGCTTCAGCTCTGTGCATTCCCTCTTACATGAGAACAGCAAAGTGAGGACAAAAAAGCCCATTGCTGAGTCCAAGAGAAGTCAGCAGGATGTAAACCTGAGAACTGAAAGCAAACAATTTAGGAGGCCTTGTTTCTGCTGCATCAATGCGATTACAGGGTAAAATATTCTTAAATCTCCGAAGAACAGGATGAAAAGAAAATGAGAATAGTTGTTTTTTCTGTAGGGACCTGGTAATGTTGGTCCTCTCTCCTGCTACAGCAGCTTTGTGTGAAGCACCATCATCTAAAGCACTGACAAAAGCCAGAGTAAGCATGTATAAACAAGAGTCAAACTCATTATCAAAGTGAAGCAGCTAGGAAGAGGGTGGTGCTGTAACACGCTCACCTACTCTGCAAGCAACAACGGTTGCGTTAATCATTACACTATGGTCAAGTGGAATGCTTCCTCCACCAGAAGGTTTCCCATCATTAGAAAGTTGAGGTGGAGGAGGAGGAAAAGGGTTTAACCTGAAGGAGTGCTAATTTGTCAATTAACAAGGCAGGTGGTTCATACAAATGGTTGAGAGTCACTACACAGACTGAGAGGGCTGTATCTTTCTCTCTGCCTACAATCATGCATTGCTTCCGTGTCTGATTAAAAGGCTTCAGCACTAACTGAGATCCTTCATCACAGCTCTTACATGCTCTAAAAGGGGATGGCAAAACAAGGATACATCTGCATAGGATTTTATTAAAGTAGACATCATCCACAGCTGACAATATTTGAAAAACAAAATATTAACAACTTCTTTTTTTTTTTTTTCCTGAATAGGTAATTTAACAGCTACAATGCTCAAATGTCATGAGAGAAGACTCTGCCCAGAAGTCAAACTTCAAACTGGAAGCAAAAGTTAGACATTTCATACCACATCAAATTTGTGTAATACAGAAGATGCTGTAACATAGAATCATAGAATAGTTAAGGTTGGAATGGGCCTTAAAATCACCTAGTTCCAACCCCTTGCCAGGGGAAGGGATGCCTCACTGTAGACCATGTAACCCAAGACTCTGTTACAACAGAAGTTAATGGGGAAGGCATGAAAAAAAAATGCATGCATCACAGGTTGAAAAACAAGATTTCAAACAGGAACCAGACATTCCAGACCTATCTAGACACATCTAATCACAGTCCTGATTAACACCGCACTGTTACCTCCAAACAACTCTCCATTATAATATGGTTTATTTCAGATTTGCAAAATAAAAGTTTCTTAAATGACTGCTCCTAAACCAACTAAGTAAGGAAATTGAGATCCATCAAGGACTTGTGGAATGGAGCCGATGAGGAGTCCTCAGGTTCTGAATTGAGGCTGGAAAGGACAAGACACTTGAGCTCATATTAAAGCCCTCCGCCTGACAGCTCAGTGTAAAGTTCACTAGGAGAGATTTGGCAGGGTAGAGAACAAAACCTGAGCCAGTCTTTCCTGGAAGGGGACAAATGGAGGGCCACAACATTGCTGGCCCATTAAGCCAAATACTACAGTTGAACAATGCGATAGTTACAACAGCAGCCAAAGTTTAAAAACTTGTCTTTTCAGAAATGTAAACAATATAAAAATGTTTCAGTAACAGGCCAAAACCTCATAGGTTTTTGAGCTTAAGGACCTGGTAAATGCATCCAAAACAGTAAAATACGTAACAAACCTGAGAGAAACAAGTTTAACAAATGCTCGAAATAACTGGGTTTAACCACAGATCTTCATTTGAAGGTTACTTTCATGAGAAAACATATTCCCTGCAGCACGCAGACTCCTTCACAGAGAGACAGAAATCTGGTCATGTCACTTATCCACTAACTGAGAAACACTGCAGGGTTAGAGAGAGAGCAAGACTCACAATTACCAAAGCATGGTCACAGAAAACACAACAAACAAGTTGTAGGTAGAAAAAAGACATGGACATGTTTACCTACACACACTGTTGGAGTATATGAGACAAAAAAGATGGAGAGCTTCATGTAGGGAATTTCCAGACATTTAAAAAATGAGATATTTCTTCTTTGAAAGAAACACTATTGAAAGTTCCCAGATGCTGTCTCTCAAGGCATGCTATATCTGTAGTAGCTGATGGCTCAGATTCACATCCATGGAAATGGATATTTTACCTAAATAACTTTTCTGTCTCTCCAGTTTGTCATTTCTCAGTGTCTCCTAAGTAGCTTCTGAATCGACATATATTCTTTGCATGCATCTACTAAGACTCCCTTGTTAATCCCAGAATCTGTTCTGCATGAAACTCAATGAGCAGAACAGCCCTTAACTATAGAAGGTGGTTTCAGCTTCTGGATCCCTCACTAAAGAATAAAAGCATATGACAGTTAGACATAAATAGCATCTACAAATACACTTACAGTGCACAAGGAAAATGTATTGAACACAAACAGATTACAATGGCTGATGGGACTCTACCATAAGGCTCCATCATCAGCCCATCCTGAAAACTTACTCCAGGCAGTATGTCATCATGCTAGCACAGCAAGCAACTGGGATAACCAAAAGTGTTGCTAATTAGTAATAAACTTATATATAAGTATTGCCTGTATGAAATACGCCCCAGATTCACATACACATAACAACTCAGATTTCAGATCTACCTCCAAGGGTAAACTGGAGGCAGCAGCACTTTCAGAGTAGGACAAAGCTTAGATTGTAAACCCTGGGGTTTTAAAGCATAATGAGAATACAAGTCCTATTTCTCTTCCCATTCATAAGCATTATAAGAATAATGTTTCCTTGTATACCCTATAGAAAAATGTTTACAGCAATATATATACATATAGATATATATAAAGGAACTATGACGTAAGTTTGATTTCAAACTAAAATTGCAACAACCCCTGCAATTTAAAAACATGAAGTAGCTCTTCTGATCTCTCTTTTGTAAGCAAAGAGCAGAAAAGATCGTATCTTCTGTGGTCTTATATCCTCCACCAGGAAAAATGAGAAAACTATCATTAACTTGGTGGGATATGCCTGAAATACCAGGTTTGACATTACTGACCAAAGCTGTTTGCCAAAGAAGAGGCAGGCAGCAGTAATGGTTGAAGAGTCATCAGCCAGCAGTAAATGCTTTTTTTTCCCTTTTTGACAGCTGCTTAAGTGTGAAAGTTCAAGAAATCTGTGTTTGGCATTGGTGTTGTGCTTGCAGACAGCACCAAATGATGTTGTTCAGTAATAGTAGATTCCAGCAACACCATGTTTCTGCCCAACTCTATTGCTGCTTAAGAAAGCTCATAACTGACATGCTGTAAGACTCAGAAAAATATAAACTAATTTAGGCATTTCTTCCTGGTCCTCTTTGGAAATCTGGAAACATCTTACAAAGTATTTCAGTTAACTTGAGCAATCCTGGAGTCAGACCCAAGGAAGCTAAACATCGTAGTCACCAGCTCAGGGAGATCATAATCATGTTTCCAGCCCCAATCCCTCCGGGCATTCCTGTCATCAAAGTTCATCGGCCAGCTGTCAGCTGCAATGAAAAGAGAGAAGAAACAAGGAGCATGAGGTTTAAGAAGAACTTCTTTAAGATACATCATCACTGGCCACTTGAATTCCTAAAGCTAAATTTCTGTCCATAACACTTGAACTGTACAGGAGCACTTTGCAAGCACCTACAAAGAAAACAAACTTTCTTTTGTCCTTAACCTATAGCAATCTAATGGTTTTTTTCTTACCCACTGCCAAAGAAGCCAATACTAACCTATGGCCTGCCTGATTTCGTCCACTTTGTAGGTCACTTGGAGCTCAGGAACATGCTTCTGCACCTCTTGCACCAGCTCTTCAGGAGTGAAGCTCATGGCACTGATGTTGTATGTCCTCATGCTCAGTGTGTCTGCAGGGGCCTCCATGACTTCTAGAGTTGCTTTCAGACAGTCATCAATGTACATCATGGGGAGACGACTGTCTGGCTTTAGGTAGCATTGAAATCTGCCCGTCTTTATGGCATCATGGAAAATCTGGACAGCATAATCTGTAGAAAAGAACAATGGCGGTGTGTACTGATCTGCTTCAATCTGTTGTTCACTTTGTGACTGTCAGTGGTCCTCAGACCACCCTCAATGTCTTCCATATAAAATATAGCCACAGGACTATGCATTATTTATATTTTACAGAACCAGTGTAAGTAATTCCGAAATATCCCAATGTTATTCCAGTATTTGCACACTACAGCAAGACTTAAGAGTTTAAAATAATTTTAAAGCAAATCATCTCAATGAGTGCAAATAATCTGAAATCTCTCAGATACTGTTTAAAGCCAAAGACATTATGCCCTAGGCTGGAGTGGACAGAAGTTCTGTAACAGTGTTGAAATAGCATCTCTACACTGATGCTTCATACTGCCACAGATTAGATTTCAACAAAAACATTGTAAATTACAGTGTATTTGCTTGGTTTCGATATTCTTGCCTGCAATGGTGAGGACATTCAAGTCACCCACACACAAGTCACTTACCAGTTGTTCCCCCACCAGGCTGAGAGTCAGCAGATATAATTCCTGGATACCTGAGGCAGCGGAAATCTAGGCCATACCGGTAATGATAGTACTATGGAAGGAGGAGAGAAGCACAGCTTTATGCATCAAGACTAAGGCCTCACAGCTCACTGATTTCACAGGAAAAATCTGCCACAAGATGAACCTTTGTGCTGTAGCCATCCTATGACAGGGATGAAAGGAAAGGGACTGGTGAACAGTCTTAATTCCCTATAAGGCAGCTGATGTCCCTGCTTGCTCTTTTCTAGTTTGCATCCACATCAGTAGATATGGATTCCTGATATGGATTCTTGATATGGATTGGCTTAATACAGGGTCTAGATCTAGTGCTCAGAAACAGAAAATACCTAAGTTCGTGAGCCTTTTAAGGTTAATACAGTCTTTAGGCCTGCCACTGTCCTTCATAAATTTAGAATACGAGGAAACAGTATATAACAATATCAGTTTTCACGTTATCTTTATAATAAACTACAAAGCCAAAAGAGATGTTGTGCATGTACAGACTCCCATGTCTTGGACTTTAGCGTATTCTTGTATGGGAAAGGGAGGACCAAAAGTCATCATTTCCCAGCATGCTTCGGCAAGGCTTTGTACACTGCCATTTCTGCAATGTCATTCATACTGGCAGATTAGGCCAAAGTAAAAAGAACCAGGGGAAGAATCATAGCATAGTTAGGGTTGGAAAGGACCTTAAGATCATCCAGTTCCAACCCCCCTGTCATGGGCAGGGACACCTCCCACTAAACCATATCACC
>JAOEHX010020483.1:0-20366 GCA_025448015.1 Bolborhynchus lineola | reverse complement strand
GGAAATCCTATTAAAGACAAAAACTCTTCATTAGCATAGAAAGAAATGGTAGAAAATACTGATCTGAATGCTTTTTTTCTTTAAATAAATTACTTTGGGTTTAGGTTTTCTCCAAAGTGAGAGTCTTTCTCTAAATATGCTTTTACAACCCGAAGAACTATAGGAGCAGATTTTATGATTTACCATTTAAAAAAATCACATTAAGGCAATACAAAACAAACTACTATCAGCAGGCCTGTTGGCTGCTTTTCAGTGGTATAATACAAATGTCACAACATTCTCTCTGGTTTATCACTAAAGATACATGAATTTGGATGAAACCCTGGGGGTAAAAATTATGCACTCGTGCACATAGTCCCTGCTGATCAGATTTCATTAAAAATAAAAGATGCTCCAAATGAGAAGACAGATAGCATTTCCTTTCAAATAACTTGGTATGTTAAGTCCATAAGAGCTATGCAGCTCTTTCAATGCATCTTTTGAACATGTTATATAAATAAACATTAATATTTCCAAACTAAGACATGACAAAAGCCTTTGTATTTGCAACATTCAACACAAAACTTGAAAGGAATTTACTTCTGTGAGAACATTATGCTGAAAAATGGTGATTTATTAAAGACATTTGATTTTGGGTTTTGTCGGCATTTTTAATTTTTTAAGTGAGATGTCAGTTACTGTTCAGAAGAATCCTTTTTATACATCTGCAGTGTTTAAAAATAACTGAGCAGTTTCTTAGGCAGACCCCCTAGCAGATGGGCTCAGACTGCGATTAGTGATTTTCTGTTGTTATATCCTGGTGTTTACTATTACACATGCTATCTACCTCTCAGTATTTTTTGTTTGAGCAAATAACCCAAGACAGAACTCAAAAAAGTCAGGAAAAAAGAAAAATATTTCACATGGTTGTTCAAAACATTGAGCTAAAGGTCCAGGTTTGGGGAAAGAAAGAAAAAACCACCACAACCCCCCCCAGCCAAACAGCTGTTCAGCACCAGAGAAATAAGGAAAAGACAACATTTAAAGATTCATGAAATGCGAAATGTTAAGTGCCTGTTACAGTACCCCACATCAGCACCTTGGACATGCTTCCTCTGCAATTTGAGAGGGGTTTTTGTTGTTTATTTTTAAACCTGAGGAAAATCATAATGGAAATAAACTTCTCCTTCAAGATCAATTGATGGTTTTGGCAGTCTAGGGGTGTTTAAGTCTGTCGAGGTTTCAGGGGGTTGTTGTTCGGCTTTGTTGGTTTTTTGTGGGGTTTTTTTATTATAAATGGATAGATTATAAGAACTATCAGAAGAGAGGTGGGATGTAAAATTTTAATTTAAAGGAAATCAGCCTTTATTTTTAAACTTATATTCATCTCCTATTGTACACCTACTAATTTCAACACCAAAACTGCCTAAATATGTTATTTCTAATACGTGCTCTATTGTCATAAGAGTTTAAGCAAATTAGAAATGATGAGTGTTTCCTATTCCCCTTGAGACACTCAATCTAATATCTCTAAGCATAAGCACTAAACTATGTTCTGATAATTGCTCTACATTTTACTTCATTTCATCCCATTACTCCACTTATATAATATCTTGAAGTACTTCCCTGATCTTTCTGGTACTCAAACCTTCAAAACTTTAATATCAGAATTACCTGCTTTGATGCTATACTTAGGACAAGGCTGTATCTGTAAAAGCCATCTTGCAAAAGCTCTGGCTAGTTAAGTCTGACAAAGCATGCAGCTTCTTAAATAAGATTAACATTTTACAGCTTTAATCTAGTTAACAATGCCATCCTGATTCACTGGTTTGTTTTGCATCTTTGGGTTTTTTTTCTTTAAAGTGGCTTAAAGCTGTGATTTTCCTTTTCTATTTCAAAAGGAATGAGAACACAAAATGGGCAGATAACTGGCATTAGCAATGAGAAAGCTTCAGCCTGAGAGGGAACCTTGAAGTCTGGTGTATGGCATTGTCCAAATAATCCAAGCCCCAGGTTTTTGTTTGTTTTACAGTAAATTACAAATCAATGCTTTTAAACTGACTCAGATTAACTTCTGGCCATCACACAACAGGAGAAGAAAGATTCACTTTCTTTTTAATCTTACTTTTTAAGTGGGAACAGCAGACTGCGGTTTTAGAGCTAGCAACCCTTATACACAGGTGATTTGGCTTTAACACAGATACACTCTCTTGTATTCTAAACACCCTCTTCACAATTATTGCAACTGATAAATAAACAGCCTGTGGAGCTAAACCACCAAAACCTTGAGGTGGTTTTGTAGGTCACCTCCAACAAGCACACACAAGAATACCTATATCAAAAGGTTTACTCTTTAAACAACAGTTCTGAAGCATCAGAGTTGTTTAAAACACAGCAATTAGATACACAAACTTTAACAATGTGACAGCCTTAAAAATGTTCAAGTTTACTGAACTGTCTTCTTGTGCTTCAAGCACATTACATGCACCTAAATCACTCAGGCCTGCAGTTTGCTGACTAAGTGCAAAATTAAAATGAAGGCTAAGATTTAACTACTCCTCATAGTCCTTGCATGGGTTTAGAGCTATTTCAGATGTCCAGCAGCATGACCGGCTAATTTCTCTCCCAATCTCCCTCCATGACTCTAAATACCAATACTCACTACCACCCAGCACCCTCTTGTTGGAAGGGCGAGGATTTGCACAGGTCATGTTAATTCACCTGAAGCAGTCAGCATCCCATTTCCTCCCTGCAGAATGAAGGGTTCTTTCTTTTTTCCCCTCAGACCTGCTGCAGTTTTCCTTAGGCCAGTGTTTTGTTTGCTTGTTTGGTTTTAGCTCTTGGATATAGCTATTGAGAAAGTTGGGGCTGTTCAGCCTGGAGAAGAGAAGGCTGTGTGGAGACCTCATAGCAGCCTTCCAGTATCTGAAGGGGGGGCTACAGGGATGCTCCGGAAGGACTCTTCATTAGAGGCGGTAGTGACAGGACAAGGGGTAATGGGCTCAAACTTAAACAGGGGAAGCTTAGATTGGAAGAAATTCTTTACTGTGAGGGTAGTGAGGCACTGGAATGGGTTGCCCAAGGAAGCTGTGAATGCTCAATCGCTGGTGGTGTTTCAAAGCCAGGCTGGACAGAGCCTTGGGTGACACGGTTTAGTGTGAGGTGTCCCTGCCCATGGCAGGGGGGTTGGAACGAGATGATCTTAAGGTCCTTTCCAGCCCTAACTATTCTATGGTTCTATGATTCTCTTGACATCTTGTCATCACATATTTATATTTCAGCGACTTCCTAGCAGATTAACTAAGGCAAATTCCTACCACCAGGTAATTTTCCCTTCTCACATTGGTATTTTGTACTGACCCAGAAGAAACATAATCAGAGCAGGGTCTGAAGAAACTATGGTCAGACTTACCTTCAACCAGCACTGAGGGAGAGATGATGGCAAACAGAAAGTGATAATGGGGAACACTGACTCTCTTAACATAGCTATTTCCCAGCTGTTGTAAATACTGCCGGTGGCTCCCGTAGACAGCATTTGATCAAGAAGTGTTTAATATTTCTGTTACCTACTCCACCAGCACCTTAACTGCTGGCTTGTAAACTGTTTCTGTTCAACCTAAGGCCCTGTACTTAAAGCAACATTTTGATCTCCAAATCAGTTTGTCCTTGGTCACAATTCCAAAGACACCGCTTTTCTCTTCAGGCTGTGTGATAATTTTCCAAACTTAAGCTGACAGATTTCCACATAGAAACTAACTGTTCAGTTCACACATGTCAATTTATGGGGGGGAGGGAGAAGGGGGGACGGAAGAGGGGACGGAGGGAGAGAGGGAAGAGCTGGAATCTGTGCTCCAGGGCTTGGAAAACTTATGATATAGGCTGGTTTCTATGCAAGAAACTAGTGTCCAATATGAACAAGTTAGTGACTATCAGCTGTTTGGAGCTTTTTAAGAAATATTTTCCTTTTAATACACTATTTTTAAAGAAACAGGCTCAGCTGTGATAACCGTACACTACCTATGGAAAAATGGTTGCTGAATATGACAACCTTTCAAAACAACAGGTATTATTGTACTTCAATGAAACTATGCTTAAAGTATTTCAAGTACTATGAAACTGATAAAGGCAGCTTCCGTAATCTCTCATTTAGACTGCTTTACACAGAGTAATATGAAATTACTTTTATTTATTAACTCCAATTTGCTCCTCTCAAGAGCTGTTATAAGTTAATCACATCATTTCCATATAGCAGATACAACAGAGACATTTGGTATAAGAGGAGAATCACCTTTCCTATTGTGATTGACTAGACTTCTGTCTACCTGCTTTTCAAAACATATTTACAGTCTACCAAAAAACATCTGTATGCTATACAATCCAAAAATGCATCTCTTTCTTCTACTGAAGATTTTTAGACTAACACTTTGCAGTACTATATAAAGCGTCCTGCAATATGAAGGACAGAACCATGAAATGAAGGGTCACTTCTCAAAAATGAAAGTTATTTGAAATATTTATTAAACCTAACGAAATATTTAATGGACTATTATCTGAAAATCAAGTGGGCAGGCAACATACGGTTTCTTTTGTTTTCTTAAGCATCTTCTGAAGCCTAAAGGGAAAATGCAAGATTTAAGACAAAGCTATAAACTAGCCAGTTTACTCACAAAAAAATATCGAAAGATGAAAACTTGAGCAAGAAGCAGCCTCAGTTTTATGGAGTCATCAGAGAAAATTAGACCTGTCAATTACCAAGACTCCTCAATTATCCTGACAACATTATGAAGTTCATATCTGAAAAGACATTAATGTAATTGTCTCTCCTTCAGTCAGACAGAAAGCACACTTGTGTCTGAGTATTCAAGAACAAATGAGGTGAGAAGTTACTGGCCATGGAAAAATAAAGGCTACATGACCGTCTGCTTGGTAATTACTGTGGCCCAATTTAAATCTAAGTGGAAATTGTAATAGATGATATATTGTTCTTCAGTAACTGCTGCGGCTCTTGGATGACATCTTAGCATTGTGTAAGTTTTGGGTCTTGTTTTGTCCTGTTTGTTGTTTCATTGGGGTTTGTTTGTTTGTTTTTAAATCAATTCTGGAATACAAAGCGCAAGAAGAATGTGACCCACCATTACTTTTCGCCAGTAGAATTTTTGTTTACAGATCTCAACAACTATTTTCCAATATCCAAATCAACAGCCAATGCTGTAGCAAAGTCTCATTTCAATGACTAACTTACTCATTATAAACCTGTCATAATTTGTAAGTACATTAATGATGTATCACTCTGCGGCTGCTGATGCTGAAAGAGTAGAGAAGGTTGCTACTACTTGTACTGTAATTCACATAACAAGTTATTTATGATAAGATATTCAACAAAAAAAGTTGAAAAGTTTATCTGCAGTCACTGTCCTATGCTACCTATTTAGTATTTCATTTCAGTAAAGTTTAAAAATTAGAACTTAAAGGCAAGTGCCTCAGTTTGGATTTTCACCATCCCTCTGGGGTCAAGTCACACAACCCTGTAAAGCAGAAGTATCAAGTGCTGCTGCAAGCCTTGCTCCCCTATTCAGTTCTAAGGCTACAGAGGTACATGCTACCTCATGCTTGCTTCAGCAAACAGCAGCAAAGGTTTACAGCTCCTCACGGGTTCCAGCTCTGCAACTGCTGCACAATAGACCCAGTGATTAAACCCATCAGGAAATGTGCTTTGCTCCCATTAAACTCCTCTCTTGCCTCTACTAAACTCCAGAAGTATCCTGGCTTCTTTCCAGTCCCACTCCTGTTCTCTTCCATTCTCTCATTTACATTCAGTACAATATCCAATTACTTTTCATGTTAATTGTTTTAATATTCTTATCTTCAAACCTTCCATTTCCACTTGTTAAATAATCTCCTTTTGTCCTCTTTTGTCTTTATTTTATCCAGGTTTTTTTTCCCATCTTATTACTCTGAGCTTTTTTCCTTTTCCATCCAGTACTTTCTTCCAGTCACTTTTTCTTGCCAAGTGAAAAAAATACTGCTTCTTATCATCTTTTTGTTGTTATTCTTTTGTTTGCTTGCACAGATTAAAAAAGCAAGACTGTTAGAGCTCAAAAAGTATCTGTGAACCAAATCCAAACACCAATACACTTTACATGTGGATTCACTTAACTTTTAGTAGCTGCAAGGATATCTTAACAAAAAATAAGCATTTTATTAACTAGGAATAACAGATCACATATACCAGCAAACAGCTTAACAAAAATGCTGAAGGCCGTGAGCTCTCCCTGTTGACACATTATACTGCTCTTCTGTTGCAGAAAGCTTTTCTAACACAATATGAGAAGATAATGGCAAATTACGAAACTAGCATCACATCAAGCTAGTGCTTCAACTGCAGAACAAAATATTTTGTTTGGCTTTCAACAAGTCCCCTTAAGCTTCACAAGAATGAGAATAATCAAGATGATACAGCTGTCTCTTCAATTTTATCTCAGATTATAGTCTTGAGGGCACAGGCAGCCTGTGTGAACATCCATCAATTTACTCAAAACTAGCAAGCCCTCGAAAGAGCAGCAGAAACTCCAGCACAGGCCACATTACCTATGAGCAGTTCTGACAAGACAATACTGAACTCCCTCCAATTATAGCTAAATTACTGCTTACTATTCCAGGTAATTTAGGATTTTTCCCAAAAGCTTTCTTTCCCATGTTTTTTTGTCAGGGGTTTTTGACTGCAATGAAGCTGCACTGTATCAGAAAGGATTTCTGAAGTCCTCGCCCTGCAGGAACATTACCATATAGCTAATACACCTATGTACTCTATTCATGTTTTTCACCAATTTGAAAAAGTCAAATCCTTCGGGCCTCCTCTTCTTCCCACCCCTAAAAGGATTTTCATCCTTTTTTATAAATTATTTTATTTTTTTAAAAAAAGAAATCAATGGGGAAAATCAGCTTCAAGTTTTGACTAAAAATTGGTCCCCCCTCAAGTTTTAACTATGGGCCACTGTGGGCTTGAAAATATCTGCACACCACTGTTTTAATACAACCCTGGGATATGTTACTATTAAAAAGCTAATTTGTAGTAACTGCTCTCCTGGAATACAATTTCCTTCACCGGGTCTTTTTCAGCCTCCTGTGAACCAAATTCATGACTCCAGGCCGGAAACACTGAGCTTCCATTTTCAAGATGAGAAAACGCCATAATGAGAAAAAATGGAAAAGTTAAACCATTTCAGATCTTCTCATACCAGTGTGAGACAACTCTCTTCTCAAAATGCACGACTTCTTCTTCTACAGGTCAGATAAGCTGGCAAAAGCCATGACAAAAAGGAAATGCTTTTTCCTGCTTAAGGTTCTCTATCGAACAGCAGTGGCACCCTTGTTTTTAGGAAAAAAAAGAATCAAAGCAATAGGTCACTGAGTTTTATTCTTTTACTGACTAAATTTATCATGTTAGAATTTGTTCCTATGGGAATCAATCTCCTTAGCCTATTTTTACATTTTGCTTCTCTTTTAGATCCACCTCCTCAATGCAGAGGTTGCTCCACATGACGCTCTCACTAGCTCAGTAACATCCTCTACGTGATGAGAATTCCTGGCTCCTCATGGCTGGATTTATACACATACATGGCTGATTCAAATACAATATGAAACTATTTCTGTGCAAAAAAACTAGATCAGTTTATTGCACAATGAGATGGACAGATTACAGTCTTCAACAACTCTTACAATTCTTTAAGTTTCCTCTCCCCATCCTCAAGAGGAATCCAACTACAGATGGACTTTGTTGCACTCATGGGCTTCAATGTTGATACGCAATTTTAATCAGAAAACACAGATTTCTTAATCATGAGAGCTCTAGATTACTGTTGTTGGCTCCATGTGCTTCTTGTAGCTATTTTAATGCTTTTTAGGTTCCCTTCTACTACTGGGTACACTCAGACATTATTTTTAGACCCCTGAAAAATTCCTCTACATAATTTCCTACATATAACACTCATACTTTCCAATTCAAATGCTTGTTTTCTTAAATAGAAGAGTTTCTCAGCAAAGCATATACAAATTGAGGAAGTACTAAATAATTTTGTGTTTTCTTCTTCATATTTTCATTTCTCTTTCCTGCTTTGTGATTTGATTACGTTCTGTTTTTTTTAAAAAACCCAGCTTTTCAGACACACAAGCTCACTCCTGTGGCCTCACTTTCTTACAGTGAAATACAAGATTTAACAAATACTTTCATAGCAGAAATAGTGAAAAACCTCAAGAGAGAAGATTAGAACAAGTCAGGGCCCATCATGGATGGTGCCATGTTAACTGGTCACAGTGTAGAAGGGTCCCATGGAAATACATAAGGAGAAAGGGAACCAGAAGCTAAATTCTCTGTTAGGGAAAACCAGGCAACAGCAAGTCAAGGTTATCAGCCTCTTCTCCTACAGCCTACAAAGGGGTATACCAAGAAAAGAGGATTCACAGCAGCACCAAAGAGACAGTGAACACCAACCATCAAACATTTTTTGTGACTGTTTTTGGTAAACAAGCTTGCAAAACCACTGAAGGAAAGCCCACAAAATCCTACAACCTCCAACCACAGCCAATGTCTGTTTTCTTGCTGCAGTCCCAGAATGCCATAACTTAAGACTACAAAGAGGAAAATAGTGCTTATAGAATTAATGCAATCTGACAGCTCCTTAAGGTACCATTTAATTACTGCATTAAAAAGCAATCACCAATTTCTAAGTAAGCAAACCATCAATAGACAGCTGCTTACTTACATTTGAAAAATACCCTTTCATAGGAGACTGTTTGCCTTGCATACCTGATAACTAAAAATTTAGTTATACTGGATTATTAAAAAATACTGAATATTACAAATGGTTTACAAGCCAGTTCTTTAACAACAGTGCCTTCCGGTGTTTATTGTAGGCATTTTCTTATTTCAAAGCTAAGATTCAACTGGTTTATAGTTGTAATTCTGTCCTCCTACACATCCGCAAGCAAATTAGGCCAATCCCAAACTATTTGTAAAACCTCCTACACAGAAAGGAGTTTCAGATTTTAAAACATATGAAGTTTAAAATAAATAGTCAACCTACCAGTGTCTTAAACCTTGTGACCTGCCAATTTTTTTTATTCTAGCCTAATAACATATCCTAAAGCAGTATGAACCAAGATGTCAGAATGATTGTCCTTGGCCATAAGTTGCAACCATATCATGTTTAATAACATTTTAATAATGTTTATTATATAAGTTCCCCCAATTAACTTCTAAACTTACTTCTACATTTGGCATCTGTAGCATCCTGCGGCAATGAGCTCCACTGTGTAATTATGTGCTGTGTGAAAAAATGTTTATTTCAAACCCACTGCTGCATAGGAGCTAGAAGTCTTTAAAACTGCGTTATAAGAAATGATGAATAGTCATGCTCTGCCCATCTTCTCCATAACATTAGTAGCTTTATAATCCTTTTGTGTTTCTTCTAAGCCCATCTGTTTTCCAAGCTGCAGAGTCCTAACCATCCTGTTCACATACAGGTATCTCCTTCCCCATATAACGTGGTTTATCCTGGTGTTTGCAGATCAGTTTCCACATTAGTCATGGATATCATCATGGAATTATAATGCAACTTCAAGATCTCTTCATTGAGTAGCAACATTTTAGACTGCCATGCATGTTAGTTAGCCAGTTCCCTCCTGGCAAGCATTACTGTATAACACTGCATGGTTAATGCACTTTCCGTTTTATTGACTTGTTATCTTGTATTACCTTCCTATAACCGTTCATGCTCACAAAATTGGAGGGAATCGTGAGTGATGAGTGAGTACAAGCTGTTATTTTGCTGTTTAGCCCTTTCACAGACTTATTAAAGCAGCCAAGATCTCCACATAGATCCCTGTAGGAGTCTACTCTCATCTTATGGTAACTACCCTCTATTCTTATCTTTTCTTTTTTTATTTCCCTATCTTAAAAAGTTATTAATCTGAGAGGGCTCCTCTCTTATCTTTGAGACTATCTCATTTCTTCAAGAAGTTTTGTCAGCAGCTGTCCTGAACTAGGATGGTTTGCTCATATGGGAGATATACCTTTAATGCAACCACAAACTTGTACCCAGCTAGTTACAATCTGTTTACAACAATCACATTTGCTCTTCATATTTTATATTTTCCATGTACATGTTCATTTTTCTTATTTATAAGCACACATCTCCTCATTTGATTCTGTGACAGTTTTAATTAATTTTGATAAGGACAGAAATAAAACTTTCTGGGGTGTAGCTTCATGCAGATTATGTATTTGAGTTACTCTACATCTGTTGGGTGTACCCTGATGAGTCCAGGCAATTTGTTACTAATCATTTTAATCAGCTTGTTCTAAAAGTTCTTCCACTAACACTTGGATTTGAAATGGGCCATCTGAGACATCTTAAGTATGGGCAGGAAGCCTCATACACCCTATATAATTAACACAAATGCAGAAACAGTCTTTGCAAGAGTTGGTGCTAAAGATTTAGTTTCTGCTAGTGTTCTCACGTCTTGATCCTTACTGGACCTACATTAGGTCTGTTGCTTCTGATGGGCCTGAGTAGTTTCTCAAAGCTCTTTATGTCCCTGTGTTCTGGTTTTCACATGACTTAGCAGTTCTGCATCCAAATGCTTTCCACATTTGGTTACAATTTCTACTTCATGAAGTCTCTCTTCACCTGTTACAGATTTCCCTCCTTTGCAGTTTAATAATTCTGAGTTTGGGGTTTTTTTTCCCTCTTTGTGATAGATGGCAGATATATACTCTACCATTTAATATGGTAACTCTTGATACCACTAAAAGCTTTATTCTTTCAGGTGTTCCTTTCAACAATTTCCTAGCAAGTTTGCCCCCTTAGATGTAGTTCTCTCCATAAGATGTTACTGCAATATATTTCACACTTGCTCTTAAAACAATATGGATATCTTATTCATTATAGTTACTCTTGTAGGAGAGCTCAACGGTAATTTCACCTCAAGACAGGTCTTGTACACTAAATATTTGTCAAGAGCTACTCCTCTTGTGAGCTGACAGCTTATCACAAAACCCAATATACTGTTCTTCACTTCTACTTTTACTGACTTTTCATATACGTAACAACCATGTCATAACAGGAAATATTTCTTCCCTCAGCATCTTACCTCTTTTAGCACTTCACAATAATATTCCATCATGGTCAACAGTCTAATCCTCACTGTATTTTGATCTATTTGCACACAAATTCAAACCATAAGCGTACTTTCTTCTTGTGACACACATGGCTTTGACTGTAAACCCTAATACACAATAATGTATCTTCAGGAGTACAATATGCATTCTCATGTCTATGTAAATGTCTGCCTTTATGCTAACACTTGTACCAATTTTCTGAGACACCAGATACACCAATATCTAGATTTCAAACCAGCATTCCAGCTCTCACATTCATTTTTTCACATTCACTTTTTCTCCAGAAGCCCACCTACAACTGCTACCTGTGTGTCTTTTTCTAATACTTTATAAAGAGAAGCAAGCAGTAAATACATACATGACGGTGTTAATCCCTGACAGTTGTTGAAACATCTGCAGACCACAACCCACAATTAAGGCTCTTCGAGTTGGAGGGTATGTTAGCATTCTGCAGATCACAGGTCCAGCTTAAAAACAAAACAAAACACACACAACAAAAAAAAAAATATGTGATAGTTCTTAAGTGATCGCTCTCAAGACAACGTTCCCAGGCATAACAGGCTTTGCACCTCAGTTTCAAACACACTTGGATTATTACAATTATTTCTGAACAACTCAATCATTTCACTTCTGCTTTTCTGCATGGTACTACAAAGGTGATTTTCAGGAAGCCCAAGCAAAAAATTGAAAATGTTCTGTACACAGTGTATAACTCTCCTGTATCATACTAACAGATTGCACATCTGCTGCCATTGAAGGTACTCAAAGTTATCATAGGATATCATTGTTGTTTCCTTTCTTAAAAGCTCTCAGAGTTATTGAAAGGTTATTTCAGAAATGCCATGACCCACTGTTCAGATCTGGATCTCACAGATACAGTGTTCTCCCTAGTCCCCCAAAGACCCAATTTCCACAAACCAGCTGCAAGTGTGGGTACTTTGAAGGTATGGGGTAGATCTATTCTGCACAGCTGTAAAGCCAGCAGAGAGAGCATAAATTACTTAATTTTTTTCATACTTTTGGTAGCAATGGTATGAGGCTGCATTCAGAAAAGCAGAAAATAGTTTCTCAATGAAGAGAAAAGCAAAATTTTTCTGGCAGAGAAGGTTTTGTTCCCTGTTAATCTGGGCTGGGTTTTTTTAAAGTAATATATCAGGCAAAACTTTAAAATACTTGACTTCATTATTTACTTAAACTTCTTTCCGTCCAAAGTGGTATATGGGGCAAACATAGTCTGGTGAAAAATTCTGTTTTATACATCTTACCACATCTGCTATACCTACTCAGAACACCGAACATAGATCACAATAGCTACAGGTCAAAGTAGTTGAGAAAAAGGAGATGAAGAGGAGATTTTTACATTTTCAAAGTCTTTCCTGAACATACAGAAAATATGAAATGTATTGATTCAGTATAAAACCTTGTATGGGTCTGTTAGCAAAGAACGATTTACATGCAAAGAGTTTCAATATCAGAAAGCTGATAATCTGTGAACAGACTCAAGAAGGGGGGTTTGATAATATTTTCTTTATTGAAAAATAATTAGACCTACCTAAGGCAAAACTTAGTTACACAAAAACCATTCTGAATTCATATCCCAACTGTATCATCACTGAGCTTTGCATCTTTATTAATAACAGCAGAATGCGGTCTGACAAATTTTCCAGCTGTACATTCAGACAGTACGTCCACCTGTTTTGCCATACAGCCACATCACTACCTTCCAAATGCCTTTGAGAAAATCAAGTGACGGATAAATAGAGCCAATCTATGTATCTGGCAATACATTCTCCAGCAAGACACATGGCATTGCTGGCTAGACAAGTGTATCAAAGTCAAATTGGCAAAGTAGAAAAACAACAAACCAGCACTCACTGCTGGTTTGGAGCAGTTCAGAGCTCTGACACACTCCTGGATTTCTAACTAATGCAACTATGAGCCTTTATTCACAAACAACAGCCCTCTGGTTTCCACACTTGGCATCACACCTGAGCATGGAGGAGCTGGGCTTAAAACTCTTTATCTGGCAATTGATTCTGCAGCATCTGTCATGAAGCCAGGCTGCTGAATGCCAATGACAGCGAGATCGTCTGTTCTTCATAAACTTCATATGTTTATGAACACTTAATGGAGTTCAAAATCCATCTTTATCTCCAAAGGACCTTACAGCCAACCTTAATCTTCAAGTCCACCATCAATGACTATGCTCATTGAATAAGCTGTAATGTTACTGCAGAAGCTGTTAGGAAAGAAGGCAGAAATGTCCTAAGGAACTGATGCAAGGTTTCTAACAATTCCTGAGCCACTCAGCTATTTGATGAAAGTTATATAAAACTCTACTCACAATACAGCATTGTACAAAACAATTGGAAAGAAGGCATTAAAATGAATAGCTAGAAATTAAAGCAGCTGTTCCCAGACAATGCCTGCATCACAGAGGGAGTCATGAACTCTCAACAAAACATCATCACAAAATCAGTTTGTACGCCTGAAGTGGGGTCCTGCAGAAATTTTAAGACCACATAGTAAAGTTTAGACCTCTACTTTAGATCTTTAGAGAATCCAGTCAGCTAAATTCAGTACGTACTTAGCATTTTTCAGACTTCTAATTAATTGTATCAGAAAAAATTATGCAAAAAATCATCATAATGGCTCAAGTCTGAGATTTAAAAGTTTTACTCTAAATCTGTACCATGGCAACTGCACACATCAATAGGCATACACAAAACTAAAGGATATTCTTACAGAAGATTCACAGCCCTCAGGTTTACGAACCAATAAACTGAACAAAAAAAATAGAAGAAATCGTTAATCTCTATATTAAAGGAGCTTTACAAACTCCACTAAAAAACCCAAAGGACTTTGACTGTGAGGTGGCTGTTTTTAAAGCAGAAAATGAGTGTGAAACTTTTTATTAAAATTATCTAGCCCTCAACCCAACTATACTATTTTTTTTTTCAGTTTTCCAATCATCAATCCTGCCTTCCATCTTCTGTTGTGTTCATATATTACAGCCTTCTTACAGGTTGTAATATATGAACACAGCAAACAAATAAACAACTCTAGGCAAAACACGTTTGTTATCAACACAGAAAGCGTTGAAACTAAAATTATATACATATGTATGAATTACATACATTTTTCTTCTGAAAACTGAAATTGTACTTCAGGCGTTTCTGATAACCATTAAGTCTGCAGTTGGTTATTACAATAGATTAAAAAGGCACAAACCAATAAATCTTTTAAAATCTGAAATCTTTAACAAATGGAGCAACTTAATTGCTCACAGAACCAGAGGGAAAAAGATGAGGCAAAAGATGTATCCCAAAAAAAATAACATTTGACAACTTTTATGATGGAAGAGAAAAGACATATTTGTCTCTAGAACCTGGTAGTTTTTGGTTATGATACTTCATCCTTAACTGCTGCTATTTTCTCTTCAGGCAGGAGATTTAGAAACATTCATGCATTTGAACTACTCCATTTGAACTTGATGTTTGTTTTCCTTCTTCTAATCTATGAATTAAAATGAAGTCAAAAGGATGAAGCTCATAATGTCATGATTAATTTAAGGAGACAAAATTTGGTTGGACTTTCTGTACTGTGGTTTCAGACAATTACTTTATCTTCAGTAAATTTCCTCAATGCATATGTTTACAAAGGTTCAAAATATGCGACAGTAAAGGGCAGTTGAAGCTTGCTCTAGGAGTACAAAATGGCAGCAACAGATAAAGAGTAATGGAAAAAAAAGGATATTGCTGCTGTAGAAGGTGACATTACATGAAGTGGTGATACATGAAGTGGACTGCTAAGGTATAACTGGCTTTTTCTTAGCCCGGTCTAAACAGTCTACCTAACTAGACATTCATCCTTCTAATTAAAGGGCAAAAATAGGATTTGGAAGTCTGTCTTCACATCCAAAAAAGCCTTAGCAGCTTACACTGAGCTAAACAGGGGCAGAGGAGCTGTTCTTGTCAAATCACTGCTTCTGGAAAGTTAGTGGTGCTTTCCAAATGTTTTAAGAGTGTTATATGAAACTTCTGACGTCAGCTTCCTCTATTTTAGCTGCTATTCTTGTTACAGCCCATAAGAAAATTAGGTTTGGAAACTGTGAATCACCTGTAAGGCACCTTAATTTTCCTCTGTAGGTAAAATGGTTTGCAAGGCAATCACAGGAGGCTGGGTGCGATCCACTGCCAACTACAAGATAGAGATGATTTACAAAAACAACAAAACAAACCCTAGTTTGAAAGGAAATTTAAATAATGAAAGCTAAAAAAGCAGAAGAATGGGAATTGATGATGCCTCCACATCTCCTTCTGAAAATCTACCACATACACTTCCAGGGAAAAAAAAAATATTGTAGATAGACATAAAACCAACCTAAAACTCTGCCAGCAAATGCAGGCAGACAGCTGCTGCCTGGAAACATCATGATCCCCCCTTTCCTCAAATTATGAGTACAATTCCTGGCTGTGAAATTTTGCCAGGTAACTATGGTTAGAGACCAGGCACTGCCAAAGTCATTTACAGGTCCAAACATTCTTTTGCCAGCTAATCTAGGTAACAGCTTGTAGCAACAGCTTAAAACTACGTAGGACTCGTGCCAGCGTTTTGTGCTCTTGCTGTAGAGGATTGTTTCCGAAAAGTCAGGCTTAGCCAAGCAACAAGGCAGTCACTAATCAGTTTAGCATCAATTAAGCTTGACCTTCAGATTAGTTTTCTCAGACCTGTTCTTGTCCTAATGCCAAGTAACACCTCTCTTCCAACCAGCTAAATCTTCAAAGAACCAGTCTACAGTTAGAAATTGGACCAAAAAAGGAAACTTCAGGCTCATGATCTGGATAACAGAAAACAGATATTGGAATCTTTTCTGTTTTGCCTTTTCTTACAAAAAGACAGCTTTCAGTCCAGCTTTCTCTGCATCATCTGCAGAACATTCCTCCACCTAAAACTCCTCCTCTAAAGCACTTAGAGCTAGCTTATTTTCTACACATGAATGATACACTAAAGCAAACACCCCTTCTGTCCTGGACTATAACATAAATATTTTCTAAAAATATCAACTGCATTTATTTTTCCTTTCTGCAAAATTTACCAAATCACAAGATCAAAACTGCAGTATTTATCCTAAGAAGATACAGAACAATTTTACTTAAGTAACAGGCTCTTCCCCACTCTCTCACAATGTTTCTAGTAACACTGGAAGAACCACTCCCAGTAAGGGAGGAAACTTCTACCTCACAGTTTTCTAATCCTCTGAGAAAGCTCAAAAGAAGGTTGCTTCTGTTTGTTTGTTTGGGGTTTTCTTTTGGTGTTGTGGGTTTTATTTATGCATGGCCGGATCAGCCAAGAATAAGAAAAGACTGTCAGCTTGCTTAATAACTCTGTTTTAAGTTTTCCACAGCAAATACATCCTATGGTATAATAAGACACCCTGCTCTAAAAGCAAATAAAAGCTAATTAGACATAACCACTTTAGTTCTAAAGAATTAAGTAGTCCAGGGAGTTTTATCATGCCCAGAGGAACTGAAAGGTTGGGTTTTTTTCCTCAGGAAAACCTATATTTCAAATAAATAGTCCCTCCAAAAGATCTTTTTAATCCACACACGGAGAACAGAAACACTAAGAATAAAGATTTCTTTGGTTTATTTCTTTTTGACAGCAAGTTGAGCTGGTCTTTTGGGAATCCTGAAAACAAAGTAGTTTTATCTGTGGAGGTAAAAAAACTATCTTTCCCTTGATACTACATTCTTTGATATAAAGCTTTGGTGATGGAAAATCTATATGACTGAGTACTTGCACAAAAGCAGCAGCAGTTAAGAACACCTCTGAATAGGACAAGAAGCAGTAGCAAGTAGGGAAGCAATAAAAGGAGCTCATTTTGGCTCTGTATGACATGTTCTTCATAGAAAACAGGAAGTACTGTAATGAAGTCCTTTAAAACTGAAGAAACCATGACAAAACAGATAGCAAGCACAGAAGAATGGATATGTAGATTATGCCAGCAGGAGCTGAGAGGCAACACAGGTGAGAGTCCATGCGGATGGAAAAGGAACCCCATAGTGGTACTGTCAGACCCCTGGAGTGGGGGAATGAGGGAGAGGAAGGTTGACCTGTTTCTTTGATAGGAAAACTGAGGTAGGGACAGCGAAAAGCAAGGATCACATTGTGCTTTCCTTCTAGCTGTGGCAGGCACCTTAGAAATAAAGCAGTAGGTAACAAGGTGGACTTGTGCATACCTGCAGCCTGCAATGTGGCTTTAGCAAACAAACATTTCTTCGCATGGTCTGCTCTAGAACTGCTTCACACAGGAAGCAGTGATGTGACCCTCATCAAACAAAGCAGGTGAGGAAAGATAAGGTGATGCAGTATCACGCAGACACAACCAAAATGAGCCAAGTGTAACAGACTAAAGAGCTTCCCTCTCTACTTCCATCAAGCAGAGCACTCAGCAACCTGGAATTAAAAAGCTTTTTTCTTTTCCTTTAAGTTGAGGAAAGATGCCTAAAAGAAAACTGCAGTAAGGGCAGTTTCACAGAATCATAGAATAGTAAGGGTTGGAAAGGACCTTAAGATCATCTAGTTCCAAACCCCCTGACATGGGCAGGGACACCTCACACTAAACCATGTCACCCAAGGCTATGTCCAACCTGGCCTTGAACACCACAATGATGGAGTATTCACAACTTCTCTGGGCAACCCATTCCAGTGCCTCACCACCCTCACAGTAAAGAATTTCTTCCTCATATCCAATCTAAAATTCTCCTCTTTAAGTTTAAAACCATTACCCCTTGTCCTATCACTACAGTCCTTAATGAAGAGTCCCTCCCCAGCATCCCTATAGGGCCCCCTTCAGTTTCAAGAGCGCTTTTGGGTTTTTTGCCTTTTCTGTGTGTTGGTGGTGATGTTGCTGCTGTTTTTCAATTAAAAGAGCACCAGAAAAACTGATGACTCTGTTCCCTCCAACCCAACCAGTAACCTACTATCAAGCTGATCTTCCCAGCTGTTCCTATATCATACAGGAACTGCGGTTTATTTCCTGGGCACCACACTTCAAGCCTTACATTTTTCAGGGTTTTTTCTGCAAAAAACCTTACTTCAGTGATACTACTTTTCTCCCTCCATCCTTTGTTTCATGCCCTAAGCCAGTAGTTTAACAATGAAAACAGATTTCCAATCTTTGCCCTCCACAAGAATACAACACAGGGACACATTCCCAGGAGGGAAGAGGAGAAAAAGCAAATTTAATAGAACTAAGAAAGGAGCCTGGTGGTGGTCAGTGCAAGTCTCCATAAAAGCTTATGGATGCAACCTGTTGTGCGTTACTCTTTCTTATTAACAGCATATTTTGTTTATACCATCTCCTTATAAAAGTTAAACACACACCCCACCCCACCCCCCATTTACCTAAGGGACCTGAAAAACTCCTCTCATTTATTTAAAATTCAGATGCCATTAGCAATAAAAGCTTCATTAAAAATATAAAGGAAAAAAGTTAAATTAGAGATGAGACCCATATTTAAACATTTGAAAAACCTGTTTTGAAATCAGTATCATTATAGCACAGCTCAGTTTGGTTCCAAAACTATCAGAGAGGAGAAAAATCAAAAAAATCATTGTAGGTTAAAGTCAAAGGACTTTAAAGTTTGGCTTCCTAACAAGAGAGCACCATCAGTGGGTGTATAGATGACAGAACAGCATGCCAGTTTGATGTTAAAATAAGTCTTTAGAAACTGCTTCAACACTGGTTTTTTTACACTGAAGCATTTAAACTTGAGCACAAAGTTGAGTTCCACTAAAGACAGAAGGGCAGATACACACTCAAACAGTTCACTGAACTGCAGCCTAAGATCATACCTTACCTAAAAGTACTAGCTAATTTGCTACCTTTTAGTATTAACCATCTATTATCAGAAACACACAGGGCCCGAAACAACCACTGTCACACAATCACAGCATGTTTTTCAGCAGAGGCTAACCACATCCTGGGAGGAGGAGCAGGCACATTGCCAGCAGACAGAGAAAGCAGTTCTTCCCCTCTACACAGCACTTGCAAGACCCACAGCTCGAGCAGCACAACACCTTGCTTCAAGAGCCTGGAGAAGAACCACCAAGGTTGACGGAGCCAGAAGCCATGACATATGAGGAGATGCTGAAGCAACTGGGGATTGTTCAGCTTTTTAAAAGAGAAGGTAAAGATACCTGCTATCTACAGCCACCTGTAGATGGCCGAAGAGAGGACAGACCCAGACTCCCCAGAGGTGCTCAGGGGTAGGACAAAAGTCAAAGGACAAGTTGGAATGCATAAAATTTGGACCAGATGTGAAGTCTGTTTATTTGGACCCATGGAAGTTGTCGAACACAGAAAGAGATATGCAGACAGCTTCCTGAACAACCTGGTGTGATTTGGCCTGATTTGTTTAGGGATTGGATTAGACACCCATCAAAGGTCCATGATTCCTACATGAAACCTACATCATTCTAAAATTTGTGCTGGTACTGGTTATTAAAATCAATAATAATGAAAAAGAAAGTTTGATACTCACAGTAGTCAAAAATACCCCCAAAACATCCCAGCCCACCCCAAAAAATCAAAAATTCGGAATTAACAGACAATCATGACACTGCTGTGATAGTGCACTTCATTGTAATCCTGTTGAAACCTTAATGGCTTTCCAATATTTATTAATAGTACTATTTTCACAGTTATCTTAAGAGTGACTGAAAAGCCTCCTTATATACAGATCCTGTGAAACCCTGCCATCTCCCTACCAACAACGGCAGATCCACCCCTCTTTGCAATTTTAGTCCTAGGCTCCATTTATCAAGAACCTCTCAATCACACTGGACTGACAGCTTTTACCCTGAATTTATAACTTCTACAGAGAATACAAACCAATATTGAAATCAGCAAGAGTAAAATACTTGACTACTCCCATAACTGGCATTAAATACGACATAGCAAGGAAATAAGGGAGACCTTATTTCAGCCTTTCAGTATATTAGAGAGGGCTTAGAAGATAGATGGGGAGAGACTTTGTACCATACCAGGATCTGTAGTGACAAGACAAGAGGGTTTTAAACTAAAAGAGAGTAGATTAGCTTGTATATAAGGAAGAACCTCTTCCTTGTGAGGGTGGTGAGGCACTGGCACAGGTTGCCCAGAGAAGCTGTGGCTGCCCCATCCCTGGCAGTGTTCAAGGCC
>JAOEHX010020482.1:0-11889 GCA_025448015.1 Bolborhynchus lineola | reverse complement strand
GGTGGTGGAAGGTTGGTACTGGATGAGCTTTAAGGTTGTTTCCAAACCAAACCATCCCATGATTCTATGATATTGTGAGAGGCACCATATTGCATAAGCTTAAAATACATATTACATATAATATTATATGTATTATATTATTATAATACATATAATAGAAAATGTACATTTTCTATTCTACATAAATAGAAAAGTGTCACATTTCTATTTATAACCCTGAGAAAATAACTGGTATAATAATGTTCAGCATATTCTACTATTGGCAAGACTTTTAATGTAAAAATGATCATTATTAGGCTGCATTAGCACAGAATTTGGCTCTGTGTAGTTCGGATTTACTTTGTTACTCAGATCTGATCAATGTTAAATGTCTTCACCTCTTAAGAAGGAGGAATTATCCCAGAGTGAATGAAACCAATTCTGAAGTTGGTATTTTCCTGTACATGACAAAGATCTGTTGTGCATTTTCTTGTCATCCTTAATCATTTTGGTAAGCTTCAAGCAGAATATACTTAAATGTGAGATCGTAAGAAGTGTATTTTTATTAGGAAGTTATCAGAACCCCTCTTTGTTTAAACCACATTCCACAAGTCACATTTGGCTCCTCTCATAGATCATACCATAAGAAACTAAGCAACGCTGCAGAAACTTGTTCCAACAAATCAAAATAAAGACATATATGAAAAGTAAAACCAAATTCAGCCATTTCAGTAACTTGAAACAGCTTGACCTACAGAAAGCACAAGACAAAAGAGCATTTCCTGTTATGCATGCACCCTATCTTCCCAAAGCAGCAGACATACCAGAAAGCCAGAGGCAGCAAACACTGATTGTATTTCCCCTTGTAGTATGTCTGCCTCTGCAGGGTATGATTTGGCTCACAAGGCAGAGCAGGGATTTTGGCTAACCCCACTCCAGTGCACGCAGTGCAATTCAAAGCTCTTTCTCATTCTACTTCTATTACATCTAAGGCCACAGGAAGCTCAAATGAGAGGAATTGGTGCTGTAACAGGCTTGGGGAGAAAAGCAAGTTCCAATACTTGGAAACTGCTTAGCACCCAACACCCACGTAATGGTGTGTAAAACAAATGGCTGTATTGTGGAGTTGAACAATGAGTGAAGTACTATTGCCGCTGACCTTCCAATTTTATACCTAAAAACGTTAATTAAACCCTTACCTTGGCTATTTCAAAGCAACCCTGTTGGAATTCCACAATAAATCATCATACTTTCTTCAATTCAGCATTACTTCAAACCCATTTTCTATACAGCCTGGTAAGAAGGAAACAGCCACTACTGCAAAGGGAGATGACAAATGCAATGAAGCATTTGACAGACAACACTTTGCTGTTTGCTGGTAACCAGGTTCAGCAAGGCGGAGAGACAGAAAAGCCACGTGAGGACCATCCCCCACGTTACCACACTGTATCCTCTGTCAATTCTCAGAAGAGAGATATACACAGGAAAACAGATTTATTATGCAAGAAGGAAAAATAATGCCAGACCAAACAGCGAATTCCTTCCAGCCCCACTGGGATTCTTGCTGTTCCTCTCCAAATCCTCCTTTACTTTACAAAGCACTTGGGGTAGCTGCAGACTGGAAAGCTGAGTTTTTCATTGAGAAGCTGCAATTTCCAAACTTAAAAATTAAGATCTTCAAAGGGAAACATCTCCACTTTTAAAGCATGTGAATATTGACCATTTCCAGAGCTGCAGGGACTGCACATGAATTCCCCTTTCCCTAGAACACCGCAGTGTTTGAATACTTCAGGGGCTACCAGCTTGGCTCCCTCCCAACCACAGAAGAGCGACTGTTTCCATCAACATACCTCACATAAGCATCCACACGTGAGCAGAGGTTAGGCAGGTGGTCATCGGGCTGTTCCTCATGCCGAACTGAATGTACAACTGCTTTCGTACACACAAAACATGTTGACAGCACAAAACCCACCCCTCAGACCATCATGGAAACCTCAGCCAAAACCATCTGAAGCTGCAATAACTATTTTGGCTATTAGTAAGAGAAAAATGTACGTGTAAGACCATCACGCCAAGTGATTTATGTATGTTGAGACTTACAAATCACCTCTGAAGACAAGCTAACTGCAACACCCATAGTGCCCGGCCCCTGCAGGTGTGGATGTTGTTGACAGAAAAATACCTAACAACTGAGAGTTGTGATTTTCTTTTCATCTAGAGCTTGAGAAAGTGCTTTGAAATGTTCTTATTAAGCATTCAGTGAGCTCAGCTCCATTCTCTCCACTGGCTTTACACTACCTGGGCTAATTTAAGCTGCACACTTTCAAAGGAGGCAGTTCCACTCATCACCTTCATTTGCCATCTCAAGCAGCCTTTTTCACAGCAACTCTGACATAAAAAAGTCGACATTTTAATATATTAAAAGAACAGGAAATGTTTTAATTATGTTATACTGGAGAGTATAACTGCTCAGAAAAACACAAGTACATTGTACTAGCTAATAGTCTGCTTCTATTTAACACAAAGAGGAAATTTGGGCTTTGTCAAGACTTAGTTTCATAATGCTCTTATTTTGTGCATTATAAATATAGCTACAATAAGGAGGAAGCAACAGATTAACATAAGGATATGTTACAGCTATTATATTCTTTGTTCTGCAGGAGCTATGTGCGCTTTCCAGCACAGCAGAGCGTGTTCTTGAGGTGAACCCAGCGTGGCACGTTCACAAGGAAGGTAACACCGCAGCCCTGTCATAGGCAAGATGCATATAGAAAATCCCCTGTAAATAAAACCCCCTTGAAAAACCCAGGCACGAAAACCAGCCTAAGGCAGCACAAAGTGAGATGTGCCAGGCCTACACATGCTGTCCTTATGGAAGGAGAGGCAGACCTTACAGAATGACCACATCTTTCCACACTGGCACATCCCAAAGAACTGCATTTCATTTACAGGAAGAAAGTTCTTTGCATTCTTCAACACATTACTTCTTTATGATGATATTCTTATGACTTCATAGACATTAAAAACATCATTCCTGAAAGACCTAATATAAAGATTGTTTTTCTCTACTGGCTTTAAGCTCCAGAAATTTATCATAGCACTTGTGGGCACTTTGGTTTTGAGTCCTTAATAATACAGTATCTTTGCAGGTATTTAATATATCATCTAAAGGCGACCTTCAAGTCATGATCCCAAACTACTCTGATAAGGGGTGTTTTGGATATATCAGCTGAGATCTTGAATAAGAGACACCCAAAACCAGCCTTCAACTACAGGTTACTTGTTCTTCTATATGCCTACATAATTCAAGTCTACTTTGTAAATTCTCTAGTTGTCAGAATCAGAGAATCCCAGACTGGTTCGGGTTGGAAGGGATCTTACAGCTCATCCAGTTCCAAACCCCTGCCGTGGGCAGGGACACCTTCCATAGAGCAGCTTGCTCCAAGCCCCTGTGTCCGACCAGGCCTTGAGCACTGCCAGGGAAGGAAGTTGGCCTTTATACTTTCTATTAATATCAAAATAGCTTGATAGAAAAACAACTGCTCACGTGAGCTGCGAGCACGCCTACGGCAAAGCCCATTCCCAAGGCCCATAAACCGTCAGGAGGAATCTACTCTCTTAGTAGAAATAAACCACTTGACATCAAGGCTCCCAGCTATTTAGGGAAGCCATCAGAGCATGAACATGGCTTCAATGTTTCTTTGTGTGAAACTGTCATTTTGAACAAAGCTTTTAACGTTTATTGAAATAAGAGCTGATACGTGTTCTTGCTACTCAGTGCTTCCTGTGCTGTGCTGCAGAGTTTTATTAAATCTGATTTTCTGAGCATTTACCTAAAGCCATGTTTTCCTATTTGCTACAGTGAAAAATTGAATCAAGAAAGAGATTTTTTTTCCTAGAGAGAAAAAGCCCCTATAGAAATAACCCCAGGCTGGAAATCCTCCACTATCACTTTCTCAAGACAACTATGGAACATACTACTTAAAGTTAGCACTTGCAGAAAGCAAACCAGAAGATTTACTGATTTAGTTTTCTATTATTATAAGGATAATGGGCTTGTTCTTTCCTCCTGATTCTCCATTCAGTTTGGACACCTTCCTACTCATTAGGATCTGCCCTTTACCTGTACTTTTTGTACAGGTAAAAAACTAGAAGAAAAGCAGAATTCTATTGAAAAGAGCATCTCATTTCTACTGAAGTCAACAGCAACACTTCTAATGAGGCCAGTGAGGAAGCCCTGACCTCTGCTTTTAGAACATTTAAACAAAGATCTACATCTACTTACAAGAAATAAACACCTAAAAAGCCCAAACCAAGGAAACCAGGTTTGGAAGACAACTGGGCCATACTGTTGTCAAGTATTCCTCAATAGGCGCTGTTGATCACTATTAATGAGCACAAAGTGTCACTTATGCTCCATATGAAGCTGTCAGAGTAGAAATGGGCATTAGGAGGGAATGTGGTTCTGGGTTAACACCCTGACACATGCAGGAAACCTTCTTCAAGTCTAAGTGTGCTGTGACCTGTTCAATATTCTCCACTGCGAAGAATTTCCATTTTAGAAAACATACTGATCCCTTTTTTAGGATAACTTCATATTCCTTTGCCATATGTCTCAACCCACTAAACCTGAGCTTCTCTTTAGTGTTTTGGACAGCTATTCCATTCCTGGCAGTGTCCAAGCCAGGCTGAACAGAGCCTTGGGTGACATGGTCTAGTGTGAGGCATCCCTGCTCATGGCAGGGGTCTGGAACTGGATGATCTAAAGGTCCTTCCCAACCCTGACTGTTCTATGATTCTAGGATTCTCCAATATAACTTGCTTGGTTCCCATGCAATGCTTCAAAAACCTATTTTCAGAGGAACTATGCGCAGTGAGCTAAGAATGTATGTTTGAATAGTGAAACACTCAGATTAAGGGGCTGCTTCAATAAGCAATAACAATTAGGTAAAATCTTGTATACAATTAAGCATCTCAACCATTACATTTTCAACAGCATTGTTCAGGCAATGCCATCCAACTACTGTCTCACATAGGATGCAACAGCAGCAGTTTTATGTTCCAAGTTCTTAATACATAACAGGTTTTGATCTCTTTCTCCTCTTCTTTCCAGGCACTGGACAACTGGCCAAGTATAAACATGCTCCTAAACTCATACATCTTCCCAGTTTTTCCATCTTTCCTCCAAGCTTCAGGGCCTGTCAGAAAGAATCAAGCATCTCATTTGGCTTCTGTAATTTATGCCATTTTTGTTCTTTCCCCCTCCCTCCCCTTCTTGACTTGTATTCTGCCCAGACAGTTAAAGTAGATCTGTTTCTGATCATTCTCACACTGCAGACTGCTGCAGGGACTGCAGGGGTTTGTAGTGTGAATGGAGAACTACAAAAGCCCCTAGAAACGCAGTGATTTCACCAAAATTGTTATTTCAGATTTACTCAAATTTGTTATGCACATATATTTCATTATTATGCTTGACAAAATTTGGTTTTGCAGCTAGTTGCCAGAGCTTCATTAAGGCACAAAAGGATGAGTACTGACTGCTACCAGGCTACTCATGGCTCCAACCCTGCCCAGCACTGCCAAGGCCACCACTGACCCATGGCACTGAGGCCTCGTCTCCACGGTGTGTGAGCACTGCAGGGACGGTGACTGCAGCCCTGCCCTGGGCAGTTCCGATGCTGAGCACCCTCTGGGGAAGGAACTGTTCCTCAGCTCCATCTGACCCTGCCCTGGTGCAGCTGAGGCCATTTCCTCGTGTCCCATCCCCTGTTCCTTGGGAGCAGAGCTCAGCCCCCTCCTGGCTCCATCCTCCTCTCAGGCAGTTGCAGAGGGAAACCGATTTTGCTTCTCATTACACAGCCATGTGCACCCCACAGAAAGGGCTTTCCAACAGGATTCATGGCACTGGGATAATGCATTATTATATTCACAGATCCTGCGCTATGTCTTTCCTGTTTCTCATGATGGCATGGTGTGGTGATCACCTGTGGGAAGGTTTTAGCCTTTTCCTTGTTAACTGCACCATTCCCACCTTAATATCCACAGTCAAAAGGGATTCACAGTACAGCCCAAAGTTACTACTTACTGAAAGTGAAGAAATAACTGCAGTATTTCAAATAGCTCATTTCAAAACGAACTTTGAGCTACTTGGTGCTCCCAACGATAAGGATTTCCAAAGGCAGAGAGCTGAAATGCTGGCACTGAAGATTGATGGCTTTCCTAGAATAAAACCTCTCAGAAGACACACTCATCCTCTTAGAATTTGCTCATGAAGGTCTGTTTGGCCATTTATAAATGCACAGAGAATAAAAGATGTTTTCCTTGTTTACCACACCAAGACATTAGGAGCAAAACAAGAGAACTACTAATTTAGGAGGAGGAGGACTTATCCAAGCTTGCAAACATCAGCAGTGAGTGATTAGGACTGCTGCTCTGAAATTATCATTCTGCAAAATTAACATCAGAACAGTTCATGTCATCATATGGACATTGTACAAACAAGAGCAGGCTCCAGCTTCCTCGTTGGCCAGAAATAGCCCAAACACCACACAAATCACATCAGTTAAATGTGAACTTTGCATTACAACAGCTGCAATGAGATTCAGGAGATAGACTATTTCAGATTAAAAGGGTGGCTAGGCCACAGATTTGGCTCCAGATAAAGACACTAAAAGTGTTCAGGAATTCAAATGTCCATTCTAAGATAAGCAAACCCTGACTTTTAAGAGTATATATGAGCATATGACAAATTTTACCACCAGGCAGATGTAACTGATGTCAGGAAAGAGCTCAGTGCACATCACCACTGCAAGTTGCATTCCAGGGTCTCCAACTGGGTACCAGTAAAAGGAGAAAAGCAGAGATCAAATATGAAAAGCCTAAATAAAATAACGAGCACCATGGTGGGAAGTAGAGGAATCTCCACCATTCAGAACAGTGTTAAATGGTTAATCACCCTTCTCTTCTTCCTGTCTTACTCACATCAGTGAGTAAGGACTGGTAAAGACATGACCAAAAGCCACAAACCCTTCTACTACACAAAGCCCAGTGGCTCCTCTGAGCAAGCTTTCCCTGGACACTGAACAAATGCAGTGGTTCTGTGTTTGTGATGGTGAAACTGAACCCTGGCAGGACAAAAACACATAAGCAGAATGAGTTACAACTGAGTAAGTGTTAGACAACTGCTCAACTTCACCATTCCTCCTAACCCAATCCTAATCCTAACCCTAACATTTCTCCTAACCCTGCAGGTTGCTTCCCCACCACAAATACTTCCCTTACTAGATAACTTGGGAATAACTTCACCTCTATAGAGCTGCTACTCCAGCCATACTAGCTAAGATAATGCACTCCTACTTGTCTTTCTACTACTTGCCACTCCTCTGAGGAGCAATGCTGCTTCCAGGGAAGGGGGATGGCTATGCCAGAGCACACTCCGTAGGAAAAGAGCCCAACCATGTGAAATTCCCAGCCTGCACAAATCAGTGGCAGTCTTTCCAATGGCACAGAACCAAAATTTCACCTTTATACCCTAACAAGCAGACGTGATTGCCATCTCATGCAACACGTTGCTGAAACACAAGTGCAAAGTGATGGTTTCATTTCTGCCATCATACTGAATCCCTCTCCTATATGTGGAGAAATCAGTAGCTTCAGATTCTATCACAGTTTTCATGAGAACACACCCATGCAAAGATGTCTGAAGCAACACAATTGATTGTACTGTGTAAAGAGGAATAGATACATCCTACATGGGGCAAGCCCTGCATTATATAGAGCGTAGAAAAGAACATATATAGAGCTAGATCTTTACTGTGACACTTCTAGACAATATAATCATAGAATCACAGAATAGTTAGGGTTGGAAAGGACCTTAAGATATAATCTCAAATGTATGTAGGTTGCCAATTCAAAAGACCTGCATTTTTAAAGATAAGGATCAGACAAACCAGACCTCAAGCTCCAGAACACAGACGTTATCTTAATCACCAGAGCACATTTCCTCTTGGACATACGCACCAAACCACACGCTCAATTATTTAGGAACACCAAGCAACTCCAGGAGACTGGAAATGCTGGTACTCAGAGTGAATGGATGTCAAAATCCAGTCACCAAGGTCTTCTACCAGCAATTCCTTAGACAGTGAATTCTTGGTAAAGCTGATTCTTAGAATTCAGCATATCAAACACCATGAACAATGTAGCACACAGCTGACGACTCAGTTTTCACTGCAATGCAGGGAATTCAGCCATGGAACTTCCATTAGAAGTACGTAAAACACATGCATAACCCCCCTGCACCTCTAGGAAATGCTCAGAAGAGTTCCCATATTAGCTTCGCTCTTGTTCCTCCAGTACATGAAGGATACAGCATTTCACATAGAAGAGCTGTAAGAGTTACTTTCTACTCACAGGCAGTTTCACAATATCTATTCCTAGAGAACAACTTTTCCCTCTTATATGCAGCAGCAGAAAAGATTATTACTTAATTAAATCAGTCCATCCCTTTTGGCTTTCAACTCAACACAGGATGTTACAGCCTTGCCTGCATGCTTTCTGGCTTACTTAAACAATGGAAACGAGAGTTCATCTTTCAACTATTGACAGGTCTTTCACTAATGTAGTACAAATTGGGTTCTCCCACTGTCCTTAACAGAAACAACCTTTACTCCTTGATGTACTTTACTTATTTACCTTTATAATTTGATACCATATGCAGAAAAATACTACCATGTTTTTTAAATGTTATCCGCAAAAAGGCTAAAATTTTACATTTCAGCTTTAAAATTACTCTTTCCACCTAATTTCTGATTTATTGGGACATTTTTCCTTACTTAACTTTCCAAAACTGGAAGAAAATGCCCTGAAGTTCATAAATAGCAAAGGGTCCCTCTCTTACTTCAGCTGTTAACCGTGCTTCATCTTCAAGCTATGTCAAGAATCAGTTCAGGGAATGTCTATGAGAGCTCATCACCCACTGAAATAATTTCCTATTCAAGATATTCACTTATAACAAATTTCAGCCCAAGAGCCTGACCTATTACAAATATATCCAAGCAACTGATAAGCGTATCTCAATGCAAGTCACTCAAGGATTAAGTATATTAGTTCATGAAAGCTGGATTTAGCTTCTTAAAACAACAAAATCCAGTATGAACTTGAAGAGACAACACCCTTTTTAATCCAAACAAAGAGCGATGTGATCACAGCTGAGGTTCACAATATTCTATTAAATATTAATACCTACTGCTTTGCTTTGCTCTTAGGGCAGCAGTAAAATGACAAAAACAAAGCCAAAACCCTGCCCAAGTAATCAAATTGTAACTGATGGTGCAGAAAACCCCTTAGACTCCATCCACTCAACCTGAGTTACAGTGCTGGGCACATCTTCTGCTCCTTCTGTGTTTGGAGACACAGAACACTCCAAATTGCTCCAGTGGATTCTCTCCAAAACCCACAGCACTGACAGACCCGAAAGGCTGGACAGCCTCCAAGAACTGGATAAAGGGATGGCAGTTTCTAACCCTTCACAAATGCAAACCCAGTGATTTCATTAGGGAAAAAGTCTTTTTTCCCAGATACACACTTTATACATTGCTGGTGTGAGCAGCAAGTGCCAAGTAGGAAACAGGCAAAACCCTGAAGCAGAAGGGCACTTGGGAGATAATAAACCCATCTTTTTTTACCTAAAAATGTACACAAGCCTTATAAGATGGAAAAAATACAGTGGGAAAAAGAAAAATAACAGGGAGAACCTTAATGAGAACAAATTACCAGGGAGAAAACTATGCATAAACAATTATTCGGGCCTTGATCTGAATGCAGAGTTTTAATTACATTTACTATGAGCGCATGGGACAAAAATGGTTCCATGGCCATAGTTTTAACAGGAACCAGAAGCACGTCAAAGTTGCTACATTTAAATAGAACAGCCATACAATTCTGATAGAAACCTGGCTGGACACCAGACTCCAACACAGACATAGATGCTAAGGGGGATGCAAAGAGCACTTAATGCGGAATAATAGGAGCTTTCCAATCCATTTACATGTGGAAGAATCTTTTTGTCACCAATTTCTCCTCTCTTTATTACTGTTACACTTACAAACTAAGGCAACCTTGCTGCATATGTGCTCTATTTGACAACTTGAGCGCTGTGAACACAGCTTGAACTTGCCATTAGCTCCACGGGCAAGTTCTGACAGTCAAAAACCACAGGTCCTTGCTAGTGCATCAAAGATGTAGCTGGCACAGTGTTTCCTTATGAACCATTGGTACTTCTGACTGAAGAGAGATCTACTCATCAGCAAAAAGGACAGAGGGAAATCAAGGAGAGGTAACGTGGCAAAGCTAGAGCAAGAAGCAAGCATGAGCAGTAATTGTGCTTAAACCTGCACAGTTGAATACAAAAGAACAAATCACAGCAACACATCAACATTCCCATCCTCTGGTTTCATCATTATGTTTGACACAACCACAACCTGCATGAACAGGGGCTGAAAAGTCTATGGAGAATGAGGAAACCACCTTAAACCTTCTGGTAAGGTTATTTGACAGCTGGTCGGTTTGTAGATGGCAGGAATAAAGGATGCACAGTAAAGCCTGGGACAGAACATCTCCAGTGTGCAATAGAAGATCAAATGATAGGAGATGATGATGAATGAACCCTCCCTTTGCTCCATAGGCTTAAATGTGGAAGTAAGAGAAACAAAGAACTACGTACACTTGCAAATAAGGACATCCATAATGGGAATCACTTATGTGCTTCTACAGAAATCACTTTGAAGGCTGCCAAAGCAATTTGTTCCTAAAACCGGGAATTTTTGTGTCAAATGTGATAAAGCATACCTACATCTCTGCTCTATGATGTCAACATCCAAACTGCATCCTCTTTCCTGATACGATTTCAAAGCAAATTCAGTTTTAAAGTGAAGCTCAAGTCCTGAGCTATTACTTCTTATTTACTGTTCTTCAGGGCACCTCAGTGAACACTGGAAGAGACTGTGCTTGCTAAGGAATGCAAAACACTTCCCTTATGGCAAAATTCTTTCAGATAATGAAACTGTCGCATGATAGATGCCAGCGAGAAGATACAAATGATTCCAGCTCATCAAAACAGGGACTTCTAAAGCAAATTATTTTTCATGAATTATTACTTTATGTACATTTGACACTTTTAACAGGTATTTGAGATGTTTATGTTAAAATAATATACATTCAATAGCTATTCGAACAGCAGTAGCCATGGAATATGGCCCAGTGACTCTACGCTCACCCATTGGTCAGGAAGAGCTCTTGGCACAGAGGTACAGATAACACTAATCAGACAATCATATGATTCTGTTCAGGTTATTCCCCAGGAATAGAGACACCATGTGTAAAGTCATCCCTTCAACTGCTAGGAAGCCCTTTGAAATAACACTGAATAAGTGAAGCACAACTCTGCAGACCACATTGTACCATACACCTTCCAGGAACCTCTACTCAGAAAACCAGGACTTAAAGAAACTGCTTAAAAATCCAAACCAAACAAATTCTGCTTTGAGGAAGTTCATGAGTACTTTGAGCTACCACATGGAATTAAGCACTAAAAAAAGCTTTTAGTATTTTGGAGCTGAATTCTTAGAACACTTCCTTTCCAAGACAGCATTTCATCCCACTAAGAAACAACAGAGATGCAAGGACACAGCCAGAGCTCTGCGTTACGGTGGTTACACAAATGCTTTGGCCTTTCCCCATCCTCTCACTTACTCTGTTCTACTCATGTCACACACTGCAGTTTGTTCTTTGCAATACAGAACCACAGAACCAACGAGGTTGGAAAAGCCCTTTCAGCTCCTCCAGTCCAACCCTTCCCAGCACTGCCAAGGCCACCACTGACCCATGGCACTGAGGCCTCGTCTCCACGGT
>JAOEHX010020477.1:0-15574 GCA_025448015.1 Bolborhynchus lineola | reverse complement strand
GGAAGTTTAGATTGGATATGAGGAAGAAATTATTTACTGTAAGGGTGGTGAGGCACTGGAATGGGTTGCCCAGGGAATGGTTGCTTCATCCCAGGCGGTGTTCAAGGCCAGGCTGGACAGAGCCTTGGCTGACATGGTTTAGTGGGAGGTGTCCCTGCCCATGGCAGGAAGGTTGGAGCTGGATGATCTTAAGGTCCTTTGCAACCCTAACTATTCTATGATTCTGTGAATCTCCATTTTGATCAGCCCAGAGGTACACTGGCTTCCAAGAAAGCTAGAAACACAAACTAACTTCAGAGAAATACCTCCCTTTCTGGAAACAGACACTGAGTAGATATTGCTTTTCGAGCAGCAGAGCTTGCACAAGGGCTGCCTCACCTGAGGTTTAACATTCACCGCCTCTACTGCATTTTCATTCAGCCATTTTGCATCAACTTCCACATCAAAATGGCCAATATTACACACTATGGCATCATCCTTCATCTGCTCAAAGTGCCTGCAAAAAAAAAAATAAAATTTTACATTAAAAGTTAATGCACAAAAAAATTTCTTCAGCAAAAGAAGATGCTCTGGTCCATAGCTCTGTTCAAGGAGAAATGCTAAGTGCTCACTGACTGCATTTGACTTCTTTAAGATGTGTGGCTCTGGTAATCTTGCAGGTATGCAAAGTCTACTGGAAAAAAACTCTCCAGCTCCTAGGGAAGGAAGCTTCCCAGGGACACAAGAGGTTATTGAGGAGAAAATATTTTCCCAGTATGGAAAGTAAAACCATTGTAATTGGTCAAACCTGAAACATGTTTACTCACAGACGGAATCACTTTCAACCTTTACCTACCTCCTTTCTTCGTATTTAGCTGTCCTAACACAGAATATTCTGGAGAATAAAAGCATCAGAGCTATTTATCCCTCTACACCTTTTGTTTCCCCATCATCACATGCTGTAAGACAGGAACAACTGCAACATGGCAACATCCAACTGAACTGCAAGATCAAAGCCCCAATTTCTCACTAAATAGATGCTAAATTCTGATGTCCTGCAATGATAATGTGTGCTAATCCTCACCATATTGCTCACAAGTTACGACTGTATTTTAAAACAACCTAACTGCACAGGTATGCTTTCATCAAAGCAAGTGGCTAGACCATACCTGCCCTGAACAATGTCAGTGCAGCCAGTGGTGGTAACAAAGATATTGCCTTCTTTGCAGGCCTCCTCCATGGTTGTAACTTCATAACCTGAAAAGAGAAAATGTTATTCCTCTATCTAGCACCAGCACTTATTAAAAAATGAGATACAAATATTTTAAGTAGAAAAGTATAGAGAAAGAATAAGAAGAGTCTGTGCCACCACCTGACCTATGGAAGATGAAAAGTATAAGCCTACTTGTCTTACTAAATACAAACATACCATGAAAATATCTACTCCTCACCCATTTCCAGTTTGTAGATCTATACTGGCAATGTCTTATAGCCACATGTGTAGTAACTGGCACAGCACTTAAACTGGATTCAGGGCTCAAGTTTGCAAAGGGAAGTACATCCACATCACCTGCATATTCTAGTCAGGTATGGAAAGAAATGGGATAAACTGCTACTAAGTATAATTACACAGCCACTCACATGAAGAGAAGGAGCACAGCTTTCGGAGCATGCCATGAGCACAGCTGGAAAGGCAGAGAGCATGGCATCTTAATACATGCTGGAGGTTAGAGTGACACAACTTGAACATAACAAAGCCATCCTAAAGCAGGCTTACCATCTTATGACATGGTGGGCCCTACCCCACTACAGTCTCTATATCCTTGACTGCAAAGACATCTTCAAGGCCCACACTAATAAACTCCTTCCCTAACTGTCAGAAAATAATTCCTACAATTAAATTGGAGTCACCTCTACCTCAACAGGGATGGAGCTGAAACCCACTAAAACTTCCTTGGCCAACTATCACCTGCTGTTCTACACTGACAAACAGACACCCTGTCACATGCATTAATTTCTACATCACCTTCAGTTCTTACCTTCCATGGCTGCCTGCAGTGCGTTGATGGGATCAATTTCAGTGATGATGACTCTGGCTCCAAAGCCTCGCAGGGCCTGAGCACAGCCTTTGCCCACATCACCATAACCTGCCACAACTGCTACTTTCCCAGCAATCATGACATCTGTTGCACGTTTGATGCCATCGATGAGGGACTCTCTGCAACCATAAAGGTTATCGAACTTGCTCTGAGGAAGAAGGAGGAGCAGTTTCAGAATTGATGAAAGTAAAAATTCTTTAAAGAAACAATTGACTTATGTTTGTAGTACAAACCAGGATGCTGTGTACACAGGTAGGTCTGAGTTCCTCAACCAGATGTTCACCACTTCTTTGCTGCTGTTTATCAGACAATGAACTGAACCAATGAACTGCAGAAGCAGGCAAAAAACAATGCCAGCAGAATATCTGAACAACTTATTATCATCTTTGCAAGACACATGCACCCTGCAGAAGCAGCAAGGTGCCCACATTAACCATGAGAAATTGCTTCCTGCAGTCCAAGAAGATCAAAATAGCATCTTCTCCCAGGAACAGTTACACTAATGCTGCCAGAGTGCTCAGATTAAGAAAAATCTAGGAAAGAGCCATTCACAACACTGGTCACTCCAACCAAGGACCCCTGGATTTCATTTCCTAATGCCCCATCACAGTACATCCCCCTACTGCAACATTAACACAAGCTAAACACCCAGATCTCCAAATCAAAGTTTCTATGCTGTCAGATGACAAATAATACTCCATTTGAACACAGAGCTAATCTCAGAAACATGCTGCTGTACTGATTTTTGTAATGCCCCTGCCTTTTCTCTTTGGGCCCTTTGCTCTGACCAGGAGTGTGGGCTGTATAAGCAGATCTGATTGTCTGAAGAGCTACAGAAGTCAAGAAGTTAAAACCATCTGGCTACCAAAGTTGTGCTATACTTCCCAAGACACGGTATAAAGAACTCACCACTCACAACAAAATACTGGTCTCAAAGCCTGCCCTGCTGGTGCTATCAAGCATATGTAAGGTGATGTTATAGTTTGGGATTCAGTCTACAGCTTACAAATTTTTTACAATAAAAGCACAAATTCCATAGGTATATAGATTTACAATAAAAATACTGTGACTATGACTCAAGTACATCATCTGAGTAAGTTACCAGGGATAGCAGCATGCTACTCCCAGCTTCAGAAGCTGGTCAAGGACTAATGTACAAGAACTTACATCTCAGATCTACAAGATCCTGACTCAGAGCCTGTAAGTCTTATCACAGGCACACTTGCTATTAATACTTCAGAAAATTTGCGTCCTTCAAAACTGCAAACTAGTGCCAGTTGGAAGTGCTCTTTTCTAGTCCTCCAGCAGACTTTCCTTGCGTTGTAAGCCTTCTTATGGAGGAAAACAGCATTGATCAGATTTGATTCCTCATCACCAAATCCCCCAGTTAGAGTCTTCCAGGTGCCTGTGTATTCCCATGCAGGCAAGTTAAGAGTGCCAAGATGCAGACATCTGTCCCACCCAAAAATACATTTGAGTAGCAAGGGGGGGGAACAGAACTCAATGCTGCTTATCTTCTCTCTCCAAATACTAGTACAGGAACCTAGCAACCAACATGAATATCTAACTAGGAGAGCAGAATCTGTCAGCTCAGTTGCATGTCTTCTTGGAAATGTACAACTATGGTTAGTACCAATCTTTTACTAGATAAATAACAAGTAGCACTTAAAAGTGAGCACTTGCTTGGGACTAGAACAAAGGGAGCTTAACCTAAATCCACTCAAGAAGCTTTTCTAGAAACATACGAATTTCCAAATCTACTGAAGAGTATTAACAGTTATTGTGCAGGAGGCGTAAATCTAGGTGAAAAGGATGCAAAGAGAAAAAGCTTCCTCCAAGAACAAGTGCATTCCAGCCCACTAGCTATGAAAAAAATGACAGATGCCTCTTTGTGGGCAGAAAGGATATACTCTTAAGGCAGTAAGCTGCAGAGAAAGGAGGCCAAACAGTCAGTGAGAACTGCCATGCTCAACAGGATGTTAGTATGGTAACTTGAAATAGGTTTAGCGACTGGACTTTAAACATGTACGTGCATAAAGCCTTAAACACACCTGTAATTACCACTATTAATTCATCGGCATCCAAACAGCACCAGCACTCTTTGAATATCATTCCCCCTCATCCTTGAATTCACTGGGATTTGTCTCAGGAAGCAGCAATATATCTAAGAATAGAGCAAATACCTCCTGCCCTGTCCTTTGCAACTGCTGCTCAAAGACAGCAGACCTTTTACCAGCCACAAGCTTATGCACACTCCTTTTTCCAGCTGGTATCCACCACCTCCCCATGGGCTTTAAGCTACTCAAGAGTGAGGACATGTCCCTTGCCATAGGAACTGTACCCCAGGAGCTATGATCTCCACAGGTGTTTTCACACTGAGATGTGGAAGAATGCATGTCCTTATATATAAGCAAAGCTCTTCATGTTCTGAAAATACAGCACTTCCTATTAGAGACATCATGGGTCCACTTCAAGGATATGGCAAAAGTCTGTTCAGTACCAGATCAAGAATAGCTCGGCAAGAGAAAGAATACTTGCACGGAAATGCTGACATCCCCACACCAAACTAGTAAGACAGCAGAACATAGCAGAAGAGCTCTAGATGCATTACCTTGGTAACAGAGTCATTTACATTGATAGCTGGCACTTTCAGGGTCCCATTTGCCTTCATCTTGTATAGGTTGTGAACTCCAGTGGTTGTCTCTTCTGAAATACCTCTAATTCCTGTAGGGAGAATAAAAGGATTCACCTTTGCTGGAGTTAACAGCTCTGCAAACAAACACATCCAAGCACTGGGAGCATACTCCAGAGGCGTAACAAACACTTTGCAGGAAGCAGGGAAGAGATAACCCTCATTTTTGTCCACTAACAGCAGTCTGAAACTTCAAACAAGCTTCTTTCCCCATAAGGCAATTAAAAGAGCAGGACAGAATAGTCTTTGGAAAAATGGAAGGGACCAGCTCAAGAGCCAGGCCTCCAGCTGAGCCACTGGCTTTGCCCAGAGGACAATCAAAGCTGTTGGTCATGGGTAGGGTGAAGTTCCACGAGACCAAGTTGCTCCAAACCTAGTCCAACCTGGTCCCAAACACTTCAAACAGAATTTGTACCAGTCTCAATGGAGTTTAAGAGGCACTACATTTCCCTTTTGCTTCCCAGAGCACCAGGTAGAAGCACTGGCACTCTCTGTCATAAGAAGGAAATGAGACCAAGTACGTCAGAAGGAAACAGAGCTTGATATTAGGCCGATTTATCCCCAGAGGTCTGTCATCCCACACCTCACACCAAGCCTGCAGTACCTGTACTTCCCAGAGGGTTACCTGAAGAGAGAACAAATTCAGGTTTCAGCACAATTAGGACTTGCTTAGAGGGGAACAGTTTAAAGAACATTGCCTCATGTACAGTTAAATACAGCATCTGTAGTTAAGTTACCCAAAAGTATCAATATCCCAGTACAACTGCTTAGATCAAGTACAATCATCCCCATGTGAAGGAAATCTGAGGGAGGCCACAGCAAAAACCTCCAGTTCAAACCTGCCCTCTCTCTCCCAAGGTCTATCTGGGAACCAGGAGACACACTCATCCTTTGAAAGCTCTCCAGGCTGACTTTCCTAAACTTAGTGCCATTTTAAAGACAGCTTGCTAAGTGAACCTCACACCACACACACAAGCAGGCTCCCTTCTCTGAAGACTACCTGCCTGCTGCCCCAGGTAACATTTATAACTGGTCTAAACTGCTTTTCAACTCCACTGAAAGTCCTGCCTACACCACTCAATTTCAATGCCAGAGTGACTTCAGTGACTGCGAAGAGCCTACACTAAGGACCCTAGCTAAGCACCTTGCTCCCCTGTACTTCTTACCTGGTCAATGAGCAAGACTGCATCAATGGATCACAAGTGATCCAATCTTCCCCAACCTTTCTCAACAGCAGTCTTCTGCACAGATATCAGAGACCTCCCTTGCACAAGTTCAGATGACTTTCTCCTTTTTTCCATTCTACTTTAACCACTCCTACCTTTATGTTACTTTTAAGGGCATTTAATTTAGTGGAATAAGCCCAAAGTAACAAGGCCATTCTGCCCTCCAACAGCAGGCACTAAGAGAGAGAGAGGAAGCTTGCTGAGCATTTCCACACAGCTATTTAACACATCTTCTAGTTGAAGTAGGTTTGAATAGCCCTACTTTAAACTGGCAGTTGCACACTAGTACTGAACTAACTTCTATTTAAATTAGAAGCAGCTGAAGCTTGGAAGACAGGCAATTCCCTTTGAAATTAGCCCAGAAAACTTGTCCAGCCTTTAAATGACAAGCAGCCTTTTCACTCACTGCATGCCAAATGCCTCCTCCGCTCACAATCCAGTCTTTCCACACACTGTGCGTGCTCTTCTAACGTTGCTTTTGTCCTACCTCTCACCCAAAAAGGTCAAATATCACCACAAGCCCTTAGGATACATTAGTCTCTATTATCATTAAGGTAATAAAAACAGATGCTACACAGCTTCATTTAAGCAGTGTTTGCAGCAAAGGGTTAAGCACAGAGCTTCATTAAATGACATCAAGACTACTCAGTGGTACCATTCTGGAAGTTTTCCTGTTTCCAAGGAGCAACGGACTGGAAGGTTGAACAGATCAAGTTCTGTCACACTCCAGAGATCAGTCTTTAATTAGTTTACTAAACTAAAAGCAGATAGTGCACACATTCTGGCACATATGGCATCCTGTCTAGACTCTAAAAACACAGCAGAAGAGCTATCCATATGAATTTAGGGAGCAACCCCAGGCAGTAGGGATATTTATCATCAGTGGCAGACTAGAGATGGACAGCCAAGACAGGAGACACTTCAACAGCCACTGCCCTCCTGCACTATACTATACCAGTCCCTTGCACACCAGAACCACACAAGTAAGAAGGAACAAATGGCTGCAGTGGACAAAACAGCAGACAGCAGGAGGGACGGAAGCATGAAAGGAGCTCAGCACAAGGACCCCAAAGAACAGGGGCATCAACTGAGGTGCTTCATGTACATGGCAAGGAAACAAACCTGCAAAACAGAGCATGAATGTGGAAAATGAATTTTTTTTTTTGCCTCTGACAATGGCAGGAAGACAGGGAGGCATGATCAGTTGTGATATGGCAGGAACACAAGAGGTCATGAACATCAGACAGAGGCAATCTAGAAAGAAGCCCTTCGGCAGAAAAGAGGATCCCACCATGGCTGAGCAGACACCAATAAAAACCTCTCATTACAGTTCAAGTAAGATGTTGACTGTTGGGATTACTAGTGACATCAGGCTGAGGATGAAGGAGAAACTGAGGCCTGTTACACAGAAGCAGCTTCCTCTCTTCCTGCTGCACCTACCCACATGAGCACATAGATGGCGAGCAGCCCCAGACTCTTCCCCTCACACAGCCATATCCATGGGTTGCCACCTTCAAATTTTCCCCCATAAATTCCTCTTAAAGCAGTGCAAGAATCAGCACTGATCCAGCAGGTTTTTACAGCAACCTCACCTCTATGGACCTAGAATGAATATTAGTACACCTCACTGTACCACTATAATCTCTACCCCATATCACTTTCTAATGTTCTTCACATCCCAGATGAAATGTGCCCTTTAGCAATACTGGGTGTCTGCAGCTTGCAGCAGCACAGATGATGGACACTGGGAGAGCTCAGGAGAAGCCATCATGCTTCATGTCTGGGAGGCACAGATCAGCTCCTGCAGGTCACGCCAAAATCTATTCAGATAAATCCTTTTACATAAACATGTGCCATCAACACTGTACCGATCTGTTTTTAATTTCACTAACTTACACTGAAGATAAGTTAAAGCAAGAGCCCCAAATCCGGACTCCATCAGCATCTTGACTGACAAGCTGGAGGAGTCAATGCCTTGTAGTTTATACAGTAGAAAACTGCTTCCTTTTCAAGAAAGGTTACAAGTTGCCATGACTTCATCCAGAGGTGCACTAAGATGATGAGGAAGAAAAAGCATTAATGGTAAAAATATTAACTGCAAGCAGACATTGAACAATTCTAAAACACAGCCCATTTCCAGGAATGCTGGAAGCCTTGGCAAGCCCACTGTACCCCTGGTACGGGTTATGGGCACTGTGAAGGATGGCTAGGACAGGTCACTGCAGCTCATATACTAAAAAGCAGAGATGGAAGCAGCTCCTGCAGGCAAGATGCTTTGGTCCTGGCCTGTAAGTGGTTTTCATAGACTCACAGCCTGTTTGCACATGCTTGTCTCTAACCCACCCACAGAGACTGCCTAAACAGCCTCCAAAGCAGAACTGTGGCTGACAAAGCAAAATACCACTCACCTTTCAAGAGCTGTGGGTATTTGGTATGAACTAGATTGGTAAGATCTCCACCATCATCCAAAATCATGTTGAGGGGCTTCCCATCCTTGAAGTACAGGGTCTGCTCAATGCACCATAAATATTCCTCATCTGTCTCCCCTTTCCAGGCAAACACTACACAAGAACAAACACAATTAGCCAGTTTCTTACTCAGTATGTGGTAAAGCAGCCAAAGGAAGATTTCAGCAGCAGCTCTCAGAAGCAGACAGATTATTATCTGTGCCTGCAGGCCAGAAGAGACATTTGAATTGAAAAACGGATTTCAGAATGAGCACAAATGAAAACACATTGCTTTCTGTTCCAAGGCACAAACCTGGTCAAATTTTGAGCCTTCACTGCTCTCCTTATCCTTCTTCCATGTTAAGAGAAGGCAAAGCAAACCAAACCAGATACATCCACAACAGTCACATGCTCCCCTAATACACCCTAAGTTACTAGGAACTAGAAATAGCCACTGGATATATTTATATAGACAAATGAAAACACAACTACAGCATTTTCTAACACAGCAGAAAAGAGGGACTAAAATTTAGCACCAAACTCATCAGTAACTTTTAAACTCGAGTCTCTAGCACAGCACCAAAATCCAAGGTACCATGCCTTGTCTGCTTGTAATAGGGCATATTTCTGCATCAGTACATCTACCACCAGCAACATGCTGCAACCACTAGCATGTTGTATCTAGCAGTATTTCTGCCTTTCCAGGCATTTGTACTGGATTCATACAATACTTCATCCTTTGTGGTATTCAGTCCATTCAAACATATATTAGGCACAGGATTTACACACCCCAACATTTGGCTAAATTCTCATGTTTTCCACTGTTTACACAGAACATTAACCTTGAGCTATGAAGAGCCAATCATGCAATTGCCCATTCTGAAGGGGAAAATCAGTAACTCATATTGTATCCAAAGGATCAGCAGCCCTCTGTCTTGTAAATTCAGTATGTGAAGTGCAGTATTAAGAAAAAGAGCAAGTTCCACAAAACAAGGATACCAAGGGGAGAGGTCAGAAACTTAAACACTCCACCTGTAAACTACTCTTCAGTTGAATTTTGGGTGTTGAGAGCAGTGAGGAAGTCAATATCCTAACATCAGATTTAGAGTTCCATCTCGTCCTTTGACAGCAGACCTCGTTACCTGCAGCTAGTAATGAAAGAACCACTTCTGTTACCTCGGAATGGACACAGCGGGGAAGGACTTGTGGCACTACTGAATTATATGAAAAACACCTCCCAGAGCAAAAAAAAAAAAAGGCTGCCAAAAATGGAATGTAACCTCTGCAAACATCCAGGCTCAAGCTACACAGTTCCCAGCAGAGAGCTAGGAGGACTGCAGGTCCTTACACCAAGTAACACAGCAGGCAGTTTAACATATCCACAAGGAATTCCTCTTTATTGGAAGGTGACAGTAACAAAACAGCAGCATCCTGTTGAAGTGCTTCAGGGACATTAGGCAGCAACACAGCTGGCCTAAACCTAGCCTAAAAATACCTTGAGCATTGACACTGCCACTGTAACATATACTACAGTCAAGATCCCTTCCCCAACCCCTACTTAGCACCAAGCTTGCTGGAAAGCACTAAACACCACCATCTACACACACCTACACACCAATCCATTTAATTACCCAAGCCCACTCAACCACCTTACAAGGCTTAAAACTGGTAACATCCAGTCAGGCTCCTTCAAAGCCCAACACCAGCCACTGTAAGGAGTGCTACACACAGTCTGATGCAAAGCTTGAATCAAATGTCCTGTTTGGTAACAATCACTGCTTTTGATGGACTACTTCTATCCTGAAGCTTGTTCAGAAGAGCTTGCTTTGTATTTTGATTTAGCTGGAACAGGCAGTACACCCCAACTCAGAGCCACATTAGAATATTGAAAACTTACCAGGGATACCAGCTTTTGCAATAGCAGCTGCAGCATGGTCCTGCGTGGAGAAAATGTTGCAGCTTGACCATTGTACCTGGAAAACAACCCAAGTTTTGTTTGCTGAACAAAGTTCTGAGGTATCAGGCATGTTCTTCCAGACACAGGAGTTGAAAAGGGAGGGAGAACAGAAAGGCATATTAGTGCAGGTTCCTGCCTTTCTTAGTAGCTCTGAAAGGTTAAGGTGAAAACCAAGTATGTAACTAGGCCCAGGGAAATAATGTCACTTGAGGAGAGAATATAATGGAGCTTTAGCTGTGCTGCATGTTCAGCCATCTCCTTATTCATGACAGTTTCTGCCAGGCATCCAGAGCACATATCCAGCTATAGATCTGCAGGAAGTGCACAGTATGGTGGGCTTTAGAAAGTTTCAGTCACTTAAGTTCAGATTTTCAGAACAGCCACATAGCAAATGTTCACTGAGGGATCTGGACATGCAGCAACACACCTGCTGGCACTCAGAAGGGTCAGAAATGCAGCTGAAACTATACTTGATCAAACAGGCATTCTCCCAAGGTTGTGCTCACCCACCTCCCTCTCTGTGCTTCAGTCATAGAAGCTTTTCCAGCTGAGCTAAGCATTTTCCACACTAGGCTCAGGCACCTAGAAAAGCAACAGCATATTGCTGAGTTGCATTGAAAGGTATCTTCATACTTACTGCACCTCCCCAGCAGGCACAAAACCCACCACATCCCAGAGCCACACACAAGTTCTCACTGCAGATCTGGCTGGCCAGTTTTTGCATACTTATTTGTAACAGAGCTCAAGGAGAGAGCAATAAGGCATAATCCTTCATCCAGTTTCCAGATACCTATCCTACTTTATCAATAACTGACACTTCAAAGTAAGGGCTGCAGTAGGAAGCACCTCATCTGAGCCTACACAACACTTGTCAGTGAAAAAACAACTGGAAGAAGCACAGGAAGAATGAATTCATGACCATAAGCACTGCACTTCCTCATCTGGGTTTTTCTAAGCTCCTTCCATATCAATACAGATGACACTGGCAGATGTCATGACATTCAAAGCATACAAAATACATGTCTATTGGTTACACTTCGAGTATGTGATACAAAACATCAGCCACTTCAACTGCATCCTCAGATCTATAACACCAGTTTGTGATAACCCTAGAGTAACTAGCATATCCGATGGGCTCAGAGCTAATATCTACATCATTGGTTATGAAGATAATGCATTTTTAGTACAATTTTAGAATTCAGGCACTCTGAGGGAGAGAGTATTTATTCTATCTTTGCTAGCCTAGCCAAAAAAGGGATACCAAGATAACTATGCTGCGGTGAGCTACATGGTCATTCTGCAGGGCATGGTTTCATAAGTTTCACTTCTCCCTCTTGGGCACCAAAGTTCTGGCAGAACAGATGAACCAGCGCTGCATCTAAACTCAAGTCAAAGTCTAAACTAACTAAAAGCAAGCACTGGAAAAAGGAAAGAGCTAACATGACAGCACACATCTTAAAAGCACAACCATGCTTACGCTCTTATGCTTAGAGGAACCAAATCTCTGCAGGTACTTTCCTGAATGACTTGGATGAATCCCACACAACACTAACTGGGGATTGTGCTCAGAATATAATGGATTGGCAATGTTCAAGTAAGCACACAGCTTCTGCCCAGGCCAGCCATGCCGAGACACAGCAACCAACAGTAGCAGCAAAGAGCTTCCCAAATTTCAGTGGCTACTGCTTTCTTTTAAATCCTGTGGAGGGACAAGAGTTTCATATACAGGGTAGCTGGCTGTCACGGTTTAAGCCCATCAGTAAATCAGTCACACAGTTCGTTAGCTTCCCCCTGCTCCCTGAGAGATGGCGAGGAGAACTGAAAGAATGTAACTCCCATGGGTTGAGAAAAGAACAGTCCAATAACTGAGGTATAACACAAACCACTGCTGCTACCACCAATAATAATAATGATAAGGGAAGTAACAAGGGAAGAGAATACAACTGCTCATCACCTGCCGACCAATACCCAGCCCAACCGAACAGTGAACTCACTCTTCAGGGTCCCTGACTCCAGTTTCTACATCCTCGGTATGACGTGCTGTGCTCTTTGGTCAGTTTGGGTCAGGTGTCTCTGCTTCCTCCCACCTTCCCCTCCTCCCTGGCAGAACATGAGACTCAGAAAGTCCTTGGTCAGACTAAACATTACTGCAACAACTGAAAACATCGGTGTTATCAGTGCTGTCTCCAGGCCGAAAGCCAAAAACACAGCACTGCACCAGCTACTAAGAAGGAGAAAAATGACTGCTACTGCTGAACCCAGGACACTGGTATAAAGCCAGGACTAGCTCCACAAAGCTCTCTTTCAGTACTGCATCATTTACAACTGTGGAACAGCCCTGAACAGGCTGAAAAACACCTGCACAACAGCAGGTACCTACCTTGCCCAGGCTCACCTGGCATGCTTCTAGACCCACCCTCTCCACTTTCTGAGGAAATGCCTTAGTTGCTACAGAGAAAGCTTCCCTTTCTCCCAGTGCTCTTTGATCAGCATAACACTGCTCAACTCATTCAGCAATTCACAGGGAGGGATCCCATACAGAGCACCTCAGGGCAGCCTGAGTTCAGGCAGTAAAACTTCTGGAAGAAGCTTCAGATCCCATAAATACTTAACATAAACCATCATCAAGTTCCTGTCAGCCCTATGCTGCTCAGCATGTGAGCTACTTGAATTGTGTCAGATGCCTGACTCTCCTCATGCCTTGTACAATGAACACTCAGCAGTGATGTCTGGACTTCAGCCAGCAAGCCAGGCAGAGGACACCAGACAGTAGATGGCTTACAGGTATCTCAGTCTTTCATATGGACCAGGGTAACTGGTCCATAGTCATACAACAAATTCAAAGTCACTGTAGTCCCCAGTCATCCATCACTGAGCTGCACTGCCTCCACATTGTTTTCCTGCACAGCTAAAGGGCCAGCACAAGCTCTTCAGAGGCTTCACTGGTTTTTTGCTGACTTTACCAGGGCACAGTGTGGCTCTTAATACAGGCTAATCCATGCTGGAGGCTGTCACTGAGCTTCCACAATAGTAGCAATGATACATGCCTGAGCACACCACCACTGTGTGGGACCAGCTTTCAGCACTGCTGCTCAGGGTGCTGTACACACAACTGCTGGAGCCGCTGCAGCCAGCATCAAAGCTCAGAACAGCCACTCATGAAGATGCAGCTTGTCCAGAGGAAAGACACATACCACATCCCAGAGGTGAATGCAGAACAGGTGACACACTTTCTGCTTAAGGAGAGAAGACATAATCCATCCACCTGGGGACTGCAGCACAGTCTGTTCCAAAAATCACAGCCATGTGCCAAAACCACTAAGGTACTTATATAAGCAGCAGTGCCCAGGCAGACTATTATCTAAAAGCACACTAAAGGAGGAACTCAGAGGCACTTTACCTCAGCTCCCAGCTTGATAAGTGTCTCTATGAGAACTGCTGTCTGCACAGTCATGTGAAGGCAACCGGCAATACGTGCACCTTTCAGGGGCTTCGATGCAGCATACATCTCCCGCATCTTCATCAGCCCTGGCATCTCATTCTCTGCAATCTCAATGGCCTTGCGACCCCAGTCTGCAAGGCTGATGTCAGCTGAAAGAGAAGGACAGCTGTCAGAGTTGAAATAGCAAAGACTCTGGTATCTGTTCATACTCTTGTGTGTAGGCACTGGCTGCAACAGCTGAACTGAACAACCGCCAACAGCTGGCAGACAGAGCTGGGCAAACAGACCCTAGTCCAGTTACTCCCTACTTTTTCACTACAGTACACAGGCTTTCAAGCAAGTTTAGAGCAAACTTAACAGCCCCTCTGGAAAAAGTGTGCCGCTGTATGAGCATATTCATCAACTTGATCTAACATGCAGACATCCCAAGGGCTTTTAATTTGGTAAGCCTCAGCCTTAAGTGCTCTTCCTTGTAGTGACTGCCCAAGGGCCTGCCACCTTCTAGAGATTTGACTTCCATAGGATTAAGACATGCACAGAGGGGCTGCTGGCATGGCAACAGCTTCCCCATCTATAGCACAGACAGCATGGTAGCTGCCAAGTGCACCAGGAGCTGAGTCCCACACAGCTGCCCCTCTTAAGAGCTGTGCTGAGGGGTTCCTACCCCCTCAGACCCACAAAGAGTATTTTCAAGGCACCACAACTACCTTAAATACAAGTCTATGTCTGTCTTATGGAAAGGATCTGGAGTAGAAAAGTCCAGGGAAAAAAAAGAAATGAACAAAAGACTTCCAAGATGCTGACCTGGAGTAGAAAATGCTGTGCTCACCATGGATGCTTGACTCCAGCCTTGAAAAGGCAAGGGTCAAACAGCTAGTGCCTAGGTGCAGCATGCTGCAGCATCAGCCAGTGCCCAGTGGCCCTCTGGCTCAGCTGGCTCTTTCAGACATGGCAGAAGCTTACCATTTCATTAAGAAACATAGTCAGATAGTTTTCTTTCACCTACCTGGTGAACACAGGCCACTGAAAGCACTCGAGAACATCAGGCAGGACCACGGAGTCGGACTGTGCATGCAACATAGACAAGCTAACTGCACTTTGCTCCTGAATGAAGCCTGGAGGCCACTGAAACCACTGCCTCGGCTTCAGCTGACTGGTGCTCAGCCGTGCACCAGGAAGGGACTGCAAAAACCCACGGCGGGGGAAGGGCCCTGGAAACAATTATACCAGGAGAGGGAGGGCTTCAATCTCACCTCTCTTAAGTGTTCCGTGGCTTTACCAGGGCTGCTTAAAAAAATCCCAACAAATAAACCTGGCAGTAATAAATCTATAGTCTCCAGGGTAAATGAGTTATGAATCTCAGCCTTATAGGCTAATGCTCTTCTCTTTGAATTTAGCCTTCAAAGAGCACAGAGCTCTTTAGAAAAATGAGGGTTTTGTTGGGTTTTTTGTCTGTGGAGTTTCAGGTCCTCAGAAACACCCTGTAAACCTCTCGGGAAGCGTGCCGCACAGGCCCCAGATTCAGACGCCCTTCCACGACCAGGGTGAAGCCTGTCCCAGCGGAGCTGGAGGCAGAGCAGAGGCCGCGGGCCCCGGGGCAGCAGAGCGGCGGAACGGCGGGCTGAAGCGCCGCGGCAGGAAGGGCCCACGGGTCCAGAGACCGGGCACGGCGCGCCCAGCCCCGCTCCGACCCCTCGGGTGACGGCAGCACTCGCGGCCGCCTGCTGCCATC
>JAOEHX010020475.1:0-20974 GCA_025448015.1 Bolborhynchus lineola | reverse complement strand
GTTAAAAACTGAGTATCATCCATGAACCAGTGCCTGAATCAACACCCAGAAGCCTTTTATTTAGGCACACAGTACCAGGTAGCGCCTAAATTAGTAAGATCACACAAACCATAGCAATATTTCTGATGCAAGACAGAGAGGTTTAAAACCTAATAATAAATTCTCTGTGTTCATACATTTCCAATAAAAAGACATGTAAAGTTACTTTGTTATGTGATATTTTAAGAATACCATTCAATTATGTATTACTTGGGCCCAAGTTGCCAAGTGTGTGAATGCCACTATGTCAGTATTAGAGATAAGAAAATTAGCTAGACAAATTGAATGGTGATACTGGGCAATAAAATAGGAGCTGGTGCTATGGCAGGAGTAGAAATTAATATCAAACAATCTCTCATCCTTATTTAAACCGTTGCATTGCTTAAAATCAAACAGGATGTTCATCAGAATTTGACCATATGAAAACAATCTCAAACTGAAGTAGCACGAAAGAAATGTCTAAATTCATAAAGCATTCTATTATGTTGGAATTGAAGCAAGCTGATGAGTGGTACTGAAATTTGTTTAGAAAGTACAGTTCTGAAGCAAACACTTCCTAAATGTAGCTTCAGTTTAGGGGAAATTTTATCAGGGAATGTATCTTCTGCAGTGTTGCCATGGCTGCTTACCCAGTCATGCTGCTGTAGAGACGATTAATTTTTCACATTACATGAACTTGGTATTGTATAACTTTCTGCTTTTTATTATTTGATTGTCTGAACTCCCAGAATATTGTTTCTACCCATTCATAAGTGGTAAAACCTTTGTCACTAATACTTATTCACACTGCAATATGGCAAAACTCCATGCTTCTAGAACATTTATTCTAAAAAAATCATAAGCTGTAAGATTCTGCTTGACACCAATGCAGAAAAGATAGCATATTGTGCTGCACGTTTCACAGTGTTCTACAGTGCTCTAAGATAATTATTACATGTAAAATGCTACTTTACAACACAGGCTGTAACATAGTTGTGGTATTACACTGAGACTGAAAAGTAAATCAGGTTCCACCCAGTACAAATGTAACCAGGTTGTATTTCTTTGATACGTACTAATAACACTCAGATTTGATTTTGAGACACAAAACAGCTGTAGGGAAAAATATTTTGCTTTATAATCACTACTGCTGTTTCATAAATTAGATTATTTACACATAAACAGGGAGTCTGGCATCTGTAAACACCTTGCCTTTAAGAGTATGCCTCTTTCATTAACAGAAAATTCACAATTAGACTAATGTCAGACTTATCTTTGAACCTATTTATTAATAATGATATAAGAAGACCTTTTTTTCTGAATGTAATAGTAATATAATAACAGCCAGGAAGCCATTTCCCTGCACACGACATAATACTTTCGCTGTGTCCTTTGTCTAAAAAATTCATCTCTTTCCTCATCAGGCTGTCCTGAAACTTCCTTCCTTCTTCAACTGCAATTCTCAACTCATCCTTATGTTATCTTAGTAACTCAAATCCTCCTTAAAATATTCTTACACTTGCATAGACTTGTAGCTTAAAGTGGTTGTCTGAAGCATAAAGTGATTACAAGTTTTTCAACTTTTTATCAATTTTGATGGACATGTAAAAATTTAACTAAAGTTAAAAAATCATTTTGGGAAATACCTTTTTATGTACATATGCCAAAATAATGGTAATGTTTATAAATGTATCAGAACAGCAACAGGGGAAATAACAGAAAACAGTTTGCAGAGAATTATTTTATGACAGAACAGTATTGATAATATTCATGATAAAATTTTCATTTCATGTTTCAACAAGAGACAACTTAAACATTAAAAATAAATGATCTTCTCTATTCACAGGCTATCTTGCTCTCTAATTATCACATTCCTACTACTTACATACACAGGATTATTTCCCCCCAACATAAGCAATGTCCTACAAGACACTAAGTATTTAAACAAATATCCTTTATGAAAGACTAAAGTTTGCTTAAACTTGCTAGTTTTCTTCGTAGTGAAATAAGTCAAAAGATAGTGAAGTCTTTATCACATTTTAGCAACGCTTCTTGCCATTTTCAATCATTTAGGGAATCAGAGAGGGACGGTGATGAACATGTGGCTGCTATGCTGTGAAGACAAGGGAGCAGGAACATCTTTGCTGGTGTTACAGGTAAAGCTGGTGGCTTTCTCCAAACTCAACATCCAAAAGTAATGTCATCAGAAACATTACAAAACCCCCAAAAGATGGTGAGCCACCTAGATAGAGAGCTGTACTGTTCACTTTTTGTAGCATCAATCTGTATTGATGCTAAAGTTTCTGCAGTTTTACCTATACTATATGACTTTGAATCTCATGGTAAAAGTTTTTTGAAAGCTCAGCTGGAGAGATGAACTTGCCATAAATTATTTTCAATGGTATTGCTTGACTTTTCTTTTTTTCATTTCAATGACATTTATTTTTCCCCAAAGCAATTTCAACTATTGCCTTACATAACTTTTATTTAATTTAAAATCAATAAAACAATGGGCATATACCCCTGCTATTTCAAGAATGACATTTCTCCTTTGTTTTTACAGCCCACAAACCAAACTAAAATCAATATTTTATCTTTCCACACTTGAATAAAAAAGGGTAATAAAGCAGCAGGCTCACAGTGCTATATAATATTGATTACAGAGTTTTTCAAGATAAATTACAATGACTTAAAAATTATTCTTGGTAAGCCAGCACTACAGGATTTTTTATCAGTTGCCACAACAGTTTTGGGGAATACATGCATCAGAATATGAGCTAAAGTGCATTCCCTAGGTGTAATTCTTTGTAAAACTTCAATAAAAAAGATACTCATAGATCACACTTAAAAGTGAGTATGTTTCATATTTTTTCTGTAGGGAAACATGATGCAAGTTTCATGATAAAATTTATTGATAACAGTCTAATACATGTGCAACATATGGAGAACCACATCTAACAGCACAGAGTAGCATTTGTCTGCAGTCAAATCATGGTTATGAGCAGAAGAGAAATCAAAAAGAAAAAATCAGTTATTCTGAAGGCATTACTTCTTTTTTTGGAAAAAAAAAGTAACTTTTTAACATAGGCCTTTTCAGTGAATATTGCAGCACAATCTAGTATTATTTATAAAATCTGAGGGTTTTTTTTTGGGGGGGGAGGGTCAGGTAGCTTTTCTTGTTAATTTCTGTGGGATTAGTGCTGCCAGCTCAGGACTGATACCATACCAGTCAGAAAGACACTACTGTAGACAGCACCAAGGTTGGCATGCTCATAACCTGAGCATCTAGTCTCTGACACACATCAGGCTCAGGAAGTCAGACTGTCTCAGCAAGGTGCAGAGCTCCTCACACATCTGTAGGAAGCCAAAGACCTTAGCACCACAGTTCTGACTATATCGATTCCTTCTCACAGCTATGACACACCAACTATGAGGAATCGTTTTCCACTTTCAAGGGGGTGGTGTGACCTTTTTTAAGCTCACCAGTGCACACGAGTGTTCATAAAAGGAATAAGTAGGGATGCAATGAAATATTCCACTTTAGCTAACTGCTAACTAACTCCCCCAGACACATATGTCATAGTAATATTCTGAACTGCAGTGTAATGTGCAAATGCTTCTCTGACAGAAAGATTCATATTCTACAAGGATTTTAAATTTTCTTCAAGGTTTTCTCTCAACAGTGGATGTGGGTTTAATCCAGATAAGGATACCTTATGTCAAAATTCAAAAACTTAATTTTTCCAAGCCAAAAAAAAGAAAAAAATAAAGCCCCAAAATATACCTTCTAAAAGGTGAGGCTATTCTGCTTGGAGACAATGGTGAAATCAAATGACGGAAAGCAGAATCTAAATTTCCATATATTTTTGAAAACAAAAATTTGAATAAAACCCAGCAGAATCTAGACATCTAAATCCCAAGTCCAAAACTCAGTAATTTATGGAATCTAAGAGAAAAAATAAGAAAGGATTTATGTTGTTGATTTTTTGGTGCTCAAGCAAGAGGAAGTAAGGAATCTGAGTATCTGGTGGATTCTTCATTCTATTCCACTATTCCATGTGATTAAGAACTTTATTTTTTAAAGTATTTACAGAAGTTTTCATTCTTTATTATCACTATTGGCTCCTGACTTAAAACATAAACATTTAAATAATCTCCACATTTAAAGAAATGAATATTGGCGGGACAGACCACAGAGCCAGCCATGCTCATTTCCAGCATTTTTCTGCTGCAAAATTCAGTTTATACATTGAAGGATGAGAAGAGAGAATCCTCATTTCTCTACGCTTTTGGATGCAATTTAAGAAAAAACCAAAACAAAACCGATTTTAAGTTCCAGTAAGCTTTCCTAGTTCATTTTTTGTATCAGGAAACCTTAACTTAAACTGCCGTATCTGCACCCTGAGCACCTGGTTAGCTGCTTTTCTGTAATGATGTACGCTTTGCAGAAAGCAGGAATCAAATGCAAGGCTATATTTACCTATCTCACCTGGCTATGTTAATCCCAAAGACATTTAAGTAAACAGATAAAAAAGTCAGAGGCACACACAGTATTCTGTCACATTTCTATTAAAATCACCTCAGCTTCTGAATCCATCCCACCCCTTCCACTGTACTGTACACAGTATACTACCATTACAGGCATCACATAGGAAGCAAGCAAAAGATGTCACCATATTCTCCTGGAGAAATTCATTCATGAATGCTAATACTAAAATCTATACAGCTGAGATAGTATTTAAGTGATCAAAACTAACTGGCTAAATTTTAATGTAATAGTATCTCAACAGAACATGCTTCAAAGCAAACTGGAAGCATGCAATTAAAATTAGGTGGAATTTTCCAACAACATCCTGTTTCTGCATTTTCCAATTTAAGTATCTCCATTGTTAATTCCAAAATTGCCACTGATTTTTCATTCAGTACTGGAGGATTAGTTAAAAGTTAAATTAAAATAGAATTAAAATTAGTTAGCCCTGACAGAATAGGAAGGTGATGATTTCTGGATCAATTTCTGAAATAATTAGATCTAGAGACTGGAAAATTTCCTGTAATCCTAAGTAACACACAGTGGTATCAGGCAGGCAAAATCCAATCTTGAGGCTACATGTTGTTCAAAAAGCAGAAAGTAGAGACCTCAGGAAATGATCCTTGGCAAAGGCGTTGTTTAATGTAGATGCTGAAGGAAGTTCAAAGGAAAACATTTATCAGAAATTTCCGCCTAGAGAGAAGATATGCTGGTTTAGGGAAAAATGCAAATATTACTCAGCAGACCAAGGGCAAAGGAAATAGGAAATGGGCTAGAGAGTTCTCTGAAATAATCTGTCACTGAGACGTGAGAAAACATACTCGTGTGTTGGCAATTCTTTTATTTTAAAGCCTTCCACACCTCAAGATCCTTTTGCAGCATTGTGCCATTATCTGAAAGTTGGCTACTTCCAATTCAAGCTTCTTAAAGGTAGGATAAAAAGCTTAATTTGGTTCCTATCTTGACATATCATTTGCATGTTTATTATTTAAGCCTTTGGAATAACTCAAAGGAAAGCTACAAGCTTATCATGGAAACAATAGATCTTAGAAATGTTATAACAGTTGACTTTTGGTGCTTTTTAAAGCCTGCAGAGAAACAAGAGTGATCCAAAATCTGGGAATCTTTCTACATAAAAGGCAGAGTACACCTCTGCAAAGTGTGTCACCTCTGAGCCTGCCAGTGTTCAGACAAGGGGTGGAGCAGTCCTTTGGGTAGCCAACGCAGAGAAGAGGAACATATTCCTCACATGTAAGACTGAACTTTTATGTGGGTAGACAAAAAGCCTGGGCTTTGAACTCTGCATTTTTAACCTTGATATATGCTACAACGCAGGCACTAAATATCAAGAATGACATCTTAATAAGCTGCATGTATGAGTGAAGACAAAATGTATGCTTATTAACAGTTAACTATTGATATTCTCTATCTTAATATTATTGGTTAAATGAACAAAACAGTAAGTCCTTATATGTGGGAATATACTAAAAAACCCTTTATTCAGCCCCGCCTTATATTCTCAACTTTGATTAAAAACTTGGAAAAAACTACATACACTCAAAATTTTTCAAAGGTAAAAATCAATGTTAGAAATCACAAACACTGCACTTAGAATCGCATTATCTTTTGGACTCTGCTATCCTTGAGTTGTTATTCAACAAACTATTACTGGAATTTTAATGCCCTCAGTTTGACAGATGCTTTACAGGCTTATCTGAAAACACAGCAGGAAAGGAAGAGAAGTACCTTATATGGAATATTCACACTGTTTAATTCCCAATACCAATAATATGAAACAAAACTCTCTAAATGCCTCAGCAGAAAAGAGAGGCTTCTCCAGAGGGTGATTTAGGGCAACTAAATTAGGCCCATTGTTCTGAATTGCACTCAAAAGGCTCATAAAGCCTATGAGCCTATGTCCTACAATGCCTGGCATCAAGAGTACATAAAAAAATTGCCAGCCAGGAAAAGGCAATATGCTAGGAAAATAATCAGTATGATTGCAATCTTACACTCAACTGGGTGCTTGTCTTTGTATACCTGCTCTCTTGTCTCCTTTGTTCACCATTCATATCTTTTCCCTCATTCTACTTTCTGGTGTAAACTACAGTACCATGTGTTCCTCACTATTTCCTTAATTTATAACACAGATAAATGAATGACTTCATCAGAAGGATTCAACTGGGTAGAGTACTCACATACCTAAATGCTTACAACATTTCCGAAGTAGGCTTTAATTTATCATACATGAACACAGGAAGTGGATCTTTATAAAGTGTCTCCTCAGTGAGGAAAAAAACATTTGAAAGTATCTCATTCACAAAACCCGATAACATAAAAAATGATAAAATGACCATATCTGATGCAGATGCATGTGACCGTAAAACACTGAGAATGCAACAGAACTGAAGAGCAGGGCCCAAGTACAGAAGTATTTTAGGCTTGGTTTTGTTGAAAGAGCAAAGGACAAAGAAATTACATAAATTATTTGGGAAATTGACCACATCATCAATCACAGCATTAAAGATGTTCTTAGCAGCTTTGTGTTCACTTCTGTAATTCATTATGCTTCACTTCACAACAGTGGGAGGACTGTGGGGGACCCCGAGTCATACAGCCAGCTCTCTGGGTACACATCAATTCTGCAGGGTGCGGGAGCTCTGCAGTGAGCTTGGCAGCCCTGGCTCCAAGACACACATCCTGGCAGCACCTCAAAAGCAGAACTGAGAGCCCTGCAGCCCTGAACCTGCCCATTGCAAACACTGGGGTACTGACTGGATTATTATAGTACTGGCTTATTTTCCAGCTGTTTCTTTGAGAGGAAACTCCAATGCACAATAAAATGGGGCACTGTGTGGTTTCCTCCCATGCGGAAGGCAGGATGCAGCAAAGCGTGCCTGCAGAGCAGCACAGGGAGCAGCTCAAGAGCTGCTCTGAAGTGCACGCTCAGCTTATATTGCCAACATATATCATGGCTCTGCCACATCTACAGATTAAAAGGATGCTGAACTAATTGAACTAATTTTCATAGTGTACTTTTAATTTTTATTAACAAATAGAAAAATCTGACTTTGCAGAGAGAAAGGAGTTAAAAAAGGGAGAAGGTATATACATGAAGAAATCATCCAGCTACTTCCAAGTTTCATGACATTTATATATAACTAAATAGTTCTGTTTTTTTTTTTTTTTTAACACTGGGGATCTTAAAGCTATGTAGGTAGTGATGACAGCTAACTATTCATATGTCTGTGTAAAGTGGGAGATCAGATTCAGACAAATTCCTCTAGGAGAGTTCGTTTAAAAAACCCAAACCCACTGCCTTGCTTGCAGTGTCAATAAAAAGCACTGATCTTGACTAATTGTCTTACATGGTAGAGCTGACCCCCATTCAATCAGGCTTGGAGAATAAGTTTGGGAATATCAAGGGGTTGAGGCAGTTTGCAATCCTCTTACTCTTCCTGTAAATTCTACACGGATAACTGGAAAGTTCAGGTTCAGCGGCAAGAACCACCAGTCTGATTGTTTATTTTTAAACAGGTCATTATTTCTACTACTAATTGTTGGTAGATACATCATACCACCTACTGAAAAACAGCCTAAATATTCACTGCTTTTTAGTCCTACAATTAAGAAAGAGATTTAACTGTTTTTGTTTAAATCTGAAGAGTTTCAGACTGCAAAAGAATATATTATTGCCTTTACACTTAGAGCTTCACTGTCAAAAAAAAAAAGAACAAAAAATACCCTTCAGAAAGCACTCAGCATAGCGCAAGATAATGCAACATTTTAAGTATCAATTTCTGCAAATACTGCATCTAGTAAGTCTTATGTATTCATATGAGCATTCGCTGAAGGATTCCAGAACTAAGATACAAGAACCAAGTAACTTTTGGGGAATTACCATAATTAACCATTTTCCATTTGGAAACTGCCTGTTACCACAAATGCAGCCATACAAAGCAAGGTTCCTTAACACTCTTGTCTGTTCTGATGAGACATAACTGATTTAAACCTGTATAGAGTCAAACAGACTCTCTGTAGCAAAAGATTCAAAAAAGGCAGTTGTGTCAGCAAATGTGAAACAACTGAATCCACAAATGTCCATTTTAGACAACAGAAAACAAGCTACCCCTGAAGCACAGAAAACAAGAGTGATCTCCATACAAAATACACATGTGATACATAGCTGTTGTAAAATTCTCAGATAAGCTCTTTACAAGAAGATACTATGCTATATTGGTACTAAATAAACCACCTTAGAAGACACTATCCTACAGCTGTCCCATAATGATATTTCTAAAATATTTTTAAAAGCATTAGGTGGTGCTAAATTTTCACAGCATCCTACCCCTTCATGCTGGATCAAATTGCACAACACCCATTTTGCACTGTTTAGCGGTACCTACTTTGCCACAGAATATACGAAGATAAAAAAATCCTTAGGGTAACTATATGTTCAGCAGCTCTATTCAAAGGTTTGACTCAACAAGTCTTCAAAACAACCAGAAGAGGCAGGATTTAATTATTTAGCTTCAATATCAAGAAAGAAAATTGCATAATCTAAAGTGTACATTTGAATGCTTAGCTCAGGAAAGTAGCAGGATTGTCTATTTCTGTTCCTCTCAAGAAAATACGAAGTCTTTCCATAAAACCTGGTTTACTACATGCTGGATAATTATCTTGTCAAATAATAAGACAGTGTCAGTTTTGTTCCATTAGCTAGCTGAAGATACTATAAAATTGCATGAAAATTTCCAAGGAATAATAATAACTAGTAACACCATTCCTTGTAAGAGTTTTGTTTTTTCCCCCTCTTTCTTTCTACACTGCATATTCAGTGTAAAGAATTTTTAGACAGAAAGGCCCCCAAATTTAGTCCACAGACTGAAGTGTAAATACCCAGAAGCGGAAATGAGCTCCATTGAAGTCTGTATGTCATATTATATTTAGAGTATGATGATTGGTACAACATAATCTAGAGATCAGGCTCACTGAACAAGGTCAATGGAATGGAAGAATTGGCACCCTTCTCACTTTCTCTTACCAAAGAATATATATGTGCATCTGTTATAGCAGTAGAGAATCTGGCTGACACTGTCAGTTTTCCCTGCATGCAAATCCAACATAGCACCTTCTCTCAAACACTCTGGAGTCTGTACTACAAATAACTCTGTGCTATAAATAACCTGTAAAAATATGCACCCAAAAAATTTTAGAAAATAAATAAATAAAATCAGTATCTTAAGGCAGCAGACTGCTTACTTTTGATGAAATTCTGGGAATTCTTACATGCATAACGTTCTCTGAACTGCACAGGGTCTAATTTTACTCTGTAACTCAATTTAAAGACAGTCAGTGCTGGATCAGTTCAAACAAAACAAGTAGATAAAGCATGATTACAGCATTTTTAAGCATCTGTGTGAACTTTAAACAATAACAATATTCACAAATGAGTTAATTCAAGTCAGTGAGAATGGGATAAACCCCATCAACTGCAGCAACCCTGCACGTCCTGTTTCTCAGGGCAGCCCTGTGTGTATTGTATGGATCCTTGCAGTTCTATGTGTACCAATTTAGAATCACAGAGTAATTCTGGCTACAAAGGTCCAACCTGCAAGAGTTGATATTGCACAAATAAAGTCACTAGAGGTATGAGGAGAATATTGAAGCTACTCACGTAATACAGCAAGGAAATGATATACTGTCGTTCATAAAACAGGGACGTAGTGACAGTCAAAGATACTGGCTTACAGCATACAAAATAACTAGCAGCAGATAAATAATCTATGATGGCTAACAACTTTTACACTTCTGAGGATATCCTATTCATGTGTCATGGTTTAAGCCCAGCTGGTAACTCAGCACCATGCAGCTGGCCACTCACTCCCTGTCCTTCCTCCTCCCACTCCCAGAGAGATGGGGAGGAGAATGAAAAGAATGTAACTCCCACTGGCTAAGGGCAGCCCAGTAACTAAGGTATAACACAAACCCCTGCTGCTACCGGCAATAATGATAATGGTAAAAGAATACAACCACTCACACTCGCTGACTGATACCCAGCCTGACCGAGCAATGATCTAACCCTTCTGGGTAACTGTCCCCAGTTTACAGCATGATGTGCTATGGTATGGAATATCTCTTTGGTCAGTTTGGGTCAGGTGTCTCGTCTCTGCTTCCTCCTGGCTTCCCCTCTTCCCTGGCAGAGCATGAGGCTCAGGAAGTCCTTGGTCAGAGTAAACATGACTGAGCGGCAGCTAAAACATTGGTGTTATCAGCGCTGTTCCCAGGCTGAAAGTCAAAACCACAGCACTGCACCAGCTACTAAGGAGAAAAATGACTGCTACTGCTGAACCCAGGACACCACATAATTTGAAATATGATTAGATCCTATTTTAATTTCCATTCTTGTTTTGGAAAACATCATGATAAAGTATCTTTTTAAAAAATGCAGAAATCTGTCCACATTCTGCTTTAAATATTGACTTACTCCACACATAAGTATGTCACCAAGGTGATTTTCATTTTCTGTACATAATTATTCACTGGGACTTCAGGTGAAGCCCATTTGAATGCTTTGTGAGGTTAAAATCATGGTACGTCTATTCATTTCCTTTTCCCTAATTATTTAGTTAAACTAGCTCCTTTTTCTCAGCATAGCACTGACTGTTTTTCAGTCAGACTTTATGAAATTCCTTTCCATCCCACTGGCTCAAAACTTTGTCATTCAAAATCACTCCAGATATCACCTCCTTCAGCACGCCTGGATGTAGTACTTCTTGCAGTTTACTGTCTTTCCCCACTTTTCCCTTTCTAGATGCTCCTTAATAGGAACAAGCAGCTTGCAGGGGAGTAGAGAAGCAGATAGCTGGGACAGAAACCCAATGTTTTCTGCGCGCCTCAGTTTTACTATCTCCTGATGATGGTAAACCATTTGGTATGGCTGAAGTGAATGGAGATGATGAGTGTCTAACTACGTAACACTGTCAGGAAGAAGAAATACTATAAAGCTGAGTAGAGGTAGAAAATATCTAGAAGTAATTTTACATAACCTTAGAAAATGTCCACAGGCTTTTTTTGAGACATGGTTTTCTGTACTCTTTCAGAAATTTTGTTCTTTGCTGACAGCAACATTTTTACTGTTTGGAGCACAGCATTTGTTGTTCATCTTTTACTCAGTTATTCTGAGTTATTTTACATTACTCATATTTAGTTATTTATTCTTCTTATATGGGCTACAGTCTTTCACAAAATGTTAAGTATGAATTTGAATATGTAGCTTGTTTTCCTAAATACATACCCAGTACAAAACCTCTATTAGAGAAAGAAAAGGCTGCATGGTTTCAAAGACTAGGAGATCAAAGCAGCCAGTGAAAAGGAATGGTGTCTTAATGAGAGAACTAGGATTGCTTTCCAAAGGCCAGTCTTAATCCTTTCATATAAAATTCATATAGAGAAGTAAGCTCAGGTCATGCTTCAAATAAGTTATTTCAGTAATTAAGTTACGAAGTCTAACTTGAGTATTTGTCTAAAAATCCTAAGCATGTGACCACTAAAAGCTTAAAACTGAGTTCCTTTAAATCCTCATGAATTATGGAGTATTATTTGAGATAGTCAGAAACAAAGGCCATGAAAATGAATGTGGAATTGCTGATAGTTTGATGATAGATATTTTTTAATACACTGACTTTAAATAATTAATTTTTGAAGTCTTACCTTTGTGCACTGGAAAAGCTTGCACACAAACTGGGATCTCTAACTGTGCATAGTGCAAGAGCTCATTTATTTAATGACAAAAATTTTCAAGACTTACACATAAAGACATTATAGTGGAATGGGAAGACACAGGAACTAAAATTATTATCTATTTCTATTTCTATTTCCATTTCTATTCCTACTAACATAAAATCTCCTGCAAGTGAAATACAAGAGGCATGCTGTGATGTAACCCACTTAAAATGTTAAATCCTTGATTCTTAGATACTTATTCTCATCCTAAAATTGTTGTTTTTTTTTTTTTTTTTTTTAAGCCACTAAGAGCTCTTTAGCGAGACTAAGGCTATTTGTAGTATAAAATGAATTTAACTAGGCCTTTAGTAGTAATGCCAGTCTTACAAGCAGTATTTTAGAGAACTGTTTCTCACTTTTGAGTACGTACTGTACAAACCCCAAAAATGAGCCTAAGGTATAGAAAAGAAACAAAAGACTTTACTGTAACTACTTCATGAGTTTCTGCTTTTTTCCTATTAGATGCTACAATTAACACACAGCAGTTTGTGGTATAAAAGAACAGTGCTCTAGAACTTTTATCATCCTGTAAATATACATGGAATTAAACTGATCTTCTACTGCCTTCCACTCCGCAATTATTTTATACTCAAGCATCTTTACCTATAGCTTCTTCTGGCTAAGAATTCAACATAATTAATTATGTTGAAGAACTTTTACCAGCAAAGTGCCACATCTTAGAATTTTAAAAATTTATCTTGTATGTTATTCTGGAAGGTGAAGTGCACTGTCCTTTAACAGCCTCGGGTGCCTGTCTCTGTGCATCCAAAGACAGATAAAAACGATAGTAACTGAAAAAGGATTAAAATGTAGCTGGTTTCCTTACTTACTAAAATATAGAGGTAGGAGGAACCTACTTTATATGAAATTTACTTTCTTGTTACAGTCTAGAGTTTGGAAATATTTTCATGAAGAAGGGAGATGTTTAAGTCCTGTATTGCTTGAGTAGGTACTGGTAATTATTTTGCTGGTATCTGTTCCTTAAGTGCTGAAAGAGAATTAGCTTCCAAGAGGACTCAAGCAGTTGGAGGCTTTATTTGAAATTCTAAGAAATAAAAAATCAGTCATTTAATGAGCCTATGCATTTTTTTCCTCCATATAAACATCGCAGTGATGCTCCTTTTAAATATATTTTGTTTGAAACAGTATTTCCTCGATAAGAAATAATAATTACATGTATTTCATCTGTTGTGTTCATCTGCTTCTATAGTTAATTTCTCCTTCAGCATTTTAATTGACTATCAAGTACTCTTCATGCTGTGGGAAGCATTAGTCACAATATGAAGCCACAATAGGTTTATAAGTGTTGCAACTGTATCTTAGGGGGACCAATAGGATTGTTGTTATTATTATGTTGTAGCAGCAAAAGACCTGGCTTATGTTTAAACTAATTCCTTCAGTTTAGAAAACTCATTGTTTGTAAACAACCTTTTTTTAATATCATTGTGAAACAGAATACAGACCCAGGAAATGGCAGCATGCTTATGAAACCATTACTGTCTGTCCCATGGTTCCCCTCATCTTGTTCCTGCCCTGCTCTGAGAGTTCATTATCATCACAGAGAATTAATGTGCTCTGTTCTGCTGAATTCACAACACAATATGCTGAACACAAAGCTCTGTGAGCAGCCCAGGGCTGAGCTAATAAATCCACCCTTTCAGCTGTTCCAATGTTTACAGTGTAAACACAACCCAAATGTCCCCTTGTCCTTGCTTTAGCAAAGGATGTTAAGCATCAATACAACAATAACTTCTAAGCTTCATCCAGCCCCTTGGAGATCTTTTTTCCCTAAAACATGCTCCTGCTTTTCTGTCAGCTCTTAGGGTTTCAGTACCTCCTTCAACCTTGCCTATTTTTAAAAGCCAAACAGAAGTCTCTCTCTCATGCTTCAGTAGACCTTTGTGTTTTTTAAAGTCATTGATGCACACCTCACTGTCTCCAGAAGGCAGTACAACAGCTTCCTAGCAGCTTGTTTTGAGGGTTTTTCTACTTCCTCCAATTTTTTCTCAGCATCTTGGTAGATTTATTTTTTAACTAATTACATTAATATGCAATATGGATACTTCAAACAAACCAAGTTTAATTAGACTTAATTTCCACCAAGTCTTATACAACAAACATCATTACTGTGTTGAAGTAAAAACCTTGCAACAACTTCTCTACAAATTCTTATCCATCTAGCATTATACACCTTTGAACTGGCAATGATTAACCTAAGAGGTGTGAGAATAGACTGCTACTCTCTTGTCAGACTCATATATTTTTTGTAATATTATTGTAATAGTTTTGGGGGAAAATTCTAAAAATGCAATATGTATCTATTTTATTAGGCCATCATTGACAGAAAGACATCCAAAGAAAGATGGTTTCAGGATTTCTAGGACTATTAGTGCTCTTAGTGCTATTATCAGGATTAGCAAATGCTTCTTTCTGTTTTTTGGGGGGTTTTTGCATTCTTAGATTGAAGGAACAGTAGAAAGGGCAAAAGTAGTTTTATTCAGCCAAGAATACCACCAAAATAATCCCAGCAAAGAATCTGCTCAAGGACAGAAAATCCATAATTTTCTGCTGATGTCTAACTTAAAGCCATTTAGGAATACTTTAGTCTGGGAACAGGCATGGCAATGGACCCATAAAAATCTCTTCTCATCATGAATTTGATGGGCTAAATGAATGCCAGACCGTAAATCTACTAGATGAATGCCTACAGAAAGCCCCAGTGATTGAATAAGAACTGTTTCACAGAGAGCAAAAGAACTGTTCCCTGGACTATATTTTTTGTCACCTGTCTATCTTGCTACGGAAAACAGAAGTAAAAGATACTGGTGTATGGTGTGAATGGGAAAGGGAGTGACAAGCAAGACAGAATGAGTCCTGTAGGTACAGAAACGCTGAAAGCCTGAAAGCAAGAATGAGAATTGGTTATGACTGGAACCTTTAAGTATTTCTTGACTAAGGTCCATATGAAAATCTGAAAATAAAGACCTTGTGAACCATGAACTAAAAACCTCATTCCCTTCTGAAGGATCTATTAATGATGATAGTAACTAGGATTATCATCCCCAAATCAGTTGAAACTGGATCTCATTACACCAGAAAACAAATTAATGGTTTGCAGCAACAAAGTTATTTCTAAACCCCTTCCCTAATTTCCATAAAGCAATTAATATTCTGAAAGAATGTTGTCTGGTATATTGGTGGAAATATAATTAACAAAATCAATGCAGCATTTACATCAGTATTTGTTTTGACAAACAACAAAATGTGTTGAAGACAATGTTTTTGGAATAAATTGCTTCTTGTTTTTTTTTTTTTTTTTTTATGGGTGGCATGAGTTGGCCTAAAAGCTTGATTGTCATTCAGGATTTTAATTACAGCCATAGCAACGAATGCTTCCAAATTCCAACAATAGCAGTTGAGTTTTTTTAGTTTTAATCAGTCTTCCCTCATTGTATGGAATATATTTTTTTAAAGTATTTATTGTTTAAACAACAATTCATCCTATAGAGCAGGAAATCCCTCAGGAAGATCAATACAGAATTTTCTAAGGGGCTTGACCAAGGCTGACTGCCAGATAAACTACAGATGATGCTCAGACCGAAACAGTTTAGTATGAAAAATTAAATTTAACTTAAAGACCTTCTGTCATGGTAAACATATCGCCTCTACAATTCTATCTGTTTTAGGCTCTATGGAGGATTAATGGCTTTCTACTCCTTAAGAGCAGCAAAAGCCACTCTCACTGTCTTAGCCAATCCCAGAGACACTTCACAGTTACATATTTTTTTCAGGACTTTTAAACATCTTTTTTGTTTTTGTTGGCATCCATCATGATAATAATTTTCAATACTGTTTTATATTAAAGCCTGATGAAATATTCTCCACTAAAAAATACATTTGCAATTAATTTTCTACTAGTTGATACATTTTAAAAGTGTGCATAGCATTAATCTTTGGACTTGGCTGAAAGTCATAAAAATATAACAGGAATTCTTATATTAGTACTCCAAGCTACTTTATTTGCCACTCTTTCCTTTCATTTGGTTTTGTTGGCTTGAACAATGTCAATATAACTAGAAAATGAATTATAAGGAATATTTCTTAAATCAAGAAGGGAAGGACCTAAAAACTAAAGAAATCCGTCTTATTTGCTTTGCTGGCTTTTTGTGTTTGGTTTATTTTTTCCTTTTTGAGGCCTTTTTAATCTAAATATGATATATATGTTGCTATATATATGCGCGTTACCCATACGGTGTGATGTTTTGCATTTGTAAAATGTACATAGCTTACACCCAACGATCTCAGAACTAAAGTTGCTTTTTTTATACATCAGAATTCAACATGTGGGATTTTTGGTTTGGAGGTTTTTTTTGGTCGTTCAACCAATAGCTCTGCACAGTGAAATCTGCCTTGACTTTCTCTTTTCACTCCATAAATTTCAGTCTGAAATTAGACGGAATAAGACTTTCTCATTTTACTTCTATGCTTATTTTGTTTGTCTTATGCTGCCCTGCTTTAGAATTCTTGTCTTATTCCAATCTACGATCAAACTAGTGAGCAACTCCATAGCAGGGTTTGCCACTGTGAGAACACAAAGATGGTCACTGGGGGTTAGACCAAAGGTTTCTTCTCACAGTGAACGAAAGTAGGTATCGTGAAAGTGTGCAATGGCAGACCAAGCATACAGCTGAACATCCCCAGAGCTAGGCATGGTTGCTTGTACTTAGTAATATTGATGCCCTCTCTGTAAACTTGTCCAATGTTTTTTAAACCCATATTAGCTTTTAGGATCCCTAGGACCCTTTGGTAGGAGTACAACTGTCTAATTCCTCCCCTTATAAAACACTCACTTCCTTAGTTCTGAATCAGAGCAGCACATAGTATTCAAGTGAGTCATGAATTCACTCCTTGGCACAATGTTTTCTTTGTTTCTTTTCAAACAATTCCTAAATACATAGAAATTACTATCAATAATTTTTGTAGATCTTATCTCTTTTGGGTCATTTTTACATTTTCATGGGAGTATAATCATAACCCAGGCTCTTGCTCACAGATAGTAATACATATTCTGGAAAAAGTCTGCCATATTCGAGTGCATGTTTTAATGATACTTAATACTGGCATTTAGATACTTTTTAGAATTACATTAGAAAAAATTGGTTTTGGTGCTGTGACAGGATATACAGGACAAAATTGTGTATTAATTCATTACCAAGTGAGTCTCGGAGCATCTTAGAATAGCCAAACAGAAAAATCCAACAGGGCTCTTTTAGAAAGCTGTTTTGCCCCCCACTCCCTAGCTACAGGGTTAACATCCATCATCTCTTTTCCAGGTTTGTCCCTAACTCTCTACTGACATTTGTGTAAGCAGACAACAAAGGTTTTTTTTTCCTTTGTTACACATCTTTCCTGAATATCAATTAATGTCTATTTCTACCTAGACATATGTGTTGAAGAAGTCACAACCATTTCCAGTTTTACTCCAAGTAATAGCATTGTATTTAGAAATGTCAAAACTTCTACAAGGAATCACTGGTCTATAATGAGATCATTTCTAAAATGTCACTACTCATCAGTGCTCCAACAAACATTGGTGCAGCTATCATAGTTCTAACTGCTAATGCTTTTGCTAGTATTTGATTATCAAAAAAAGTTTCCTTTGGTCATAGGAACTACTGATCTAGAAACACATTTGCAAATAATCTCACATTAACATTCTCTGGCCAGGGGGCATTAAAGCATACTTGCTTGAATCTAACATGTAAATAAGAACCCAGGACAGCTGTAGTCTCAATTTGTCCTTCGACTTTCCTGTGAACAAGGTTAAGTTCTAATAGCTGAATTGTAATGAAAAAAAATGATGGCCAGAGCTGCTAGCATTATTAAGAAGAAACTATTTGTACTGATAAAAAGACCTATTTTTTTCTAGTTACAATTAGTATTCAATTTTTGTACCTTTCAGCCAGTTCTCACTCTATCATGTGGGTAAATGAAATACAGCTGACATATGTAATCAAATGAACATGAAATTCTCATCAAATAAAAAGTTATCATTAGTCAGACTTCAGAAGAGAGCCCTTGGTAAAAACGCAAAGACAGCAAGTCCAATACTTGCTCTGAAGTACATGAGGTTCTCACTCAAAGTGCTATTTTCTCACAGACCTGAAACTCTGGATTCTCTACCACATAGAAAGCTGTCTGACATATATCTACCCAAATCCTACTATAACACTCTGAACCACATTTATAATCTTTTCATTTTAATTTAAAACATGTTCCTCATGAAAAAAACCCTCCCTTTTATCACCCCAGTTTTGCTAAGACTGTGATGTTTCTTTCACCATCTATTACTGAAATCGAATAGCCTACAGATGCATCATAATGATTAGTAGCAACATACAATCTATCTCCAGGCTGTCCAACAAGGTGACATTGAAAGACTTTAATTTTAAATTGTATGAAATTGTCTTTCTTACTGAGCTCTAAGCTAGGAAACAGTTCATGTTTGACAGTTTATTTAACAGGCTTTGTTAACTTCACAGGAAGTTTTATCTTTGGCCATAAAGCAATGTAACTGGAGTCAACAAGTTCCAGAAGGAAAGAAAATGACTGAAATAATGACATAAGAAATAGTAAAAATGCATACACAATAAAAAAAGAAAAAAAAAAGAAACACTACTTTCTGAAATAAAATAAATCATTTCATGTTTATGCTTTGCTGTTCCTTCTGCAACAGCTCTAACAGTGCAATTTGCTGACCACTCTTGTTATTCTAAGGCACATACCATGACTGTGTCACAATTTTCCTGTCTAATTAAATAGAAACAGCTTTCTGAGTCACATCCAAGGAGGCATTGCAGTCTCGCTAATACACTCTCTCCCGTTTGCATGTTGTAAAGGCCTTCACTCTAAAATAGCCTTTACCTATTCTCACGTGGCTAAACATCTCACATCACTGTCTGCATTTCTTTTTTGAGAATTCTGCTTTAAACCTTAGTTCAATATTTCATATAGCCCTGAAAAGCAACCTTCAACATTTTCTTTCATGAAGAGTTTAGTATCCTGTGTATGTCTTAATGAGAGACTTGAGATTTTGAAAGAAAGGAAGAAAACAACCCAACTGATGACCAGAAAAAACTAGCCCATAGCTAAATTAATCCATAAAGGCTGTTTCCATTGTGCAAGAGGCAGTATTAAAGAAAATGTCTATTAAAAGTAGGTGATAAATATGAAGCTATCTCCATCAGATACACAACTTATGAAAAAGTATTAGTACGAAGTAGTACATTAAGCCACAAAATATTAGACTTAAATTTTCAGCCTGGTATTTACTCTTCAAGATCAAAAAAAGCTTTGCTCAAAACTCTTCAAATCTAATTATTCAATTACGCTCTGATTTTATGCAGTGATCATTTAGGAAGAACAAGGAAAAAAATATAAGTAGTCCTTGTACTATTTTAAAACTGAACTTCCCTTCAAATTTAAAATACCATTTTTGTACAAAATACAATATTTTGAGATACCTGAGTAGCTTTCATTATATATTAAAGAGGCTACAACTTTCAAACTGCATGTTTGTCAAACTGTCCTCCCGGGAGGATGAATCTTGTACTCAGAACATACCAAACATAACGTCTATGTTTGTAGGTACAGTGCCCGTAAATATTCTCATTAAAAAACAGATCAGAAAAGGAAAACAGTACTTTTTTTGCCTTTATTTTGCCTATTTTTCATATTAATCTAAGTGGTTAAAATGCTCCCCCCAGGTGTGATGACCTATCTATGCTGTTCTTAGCCTGATGCAAAGCCATCTTCCTAGGAAGGTGTTACATATTGTTCTCAGATGTTATCATCATTAGATTACAAACATCTCTGGGGCAAACCTCACAAACCTTCCTGTAGCTAGATCAGTGCATAATCCAGTGCACTAAGGGGATAAAGAAAGAGGCAAGGCTAACAGCAGTCATGGTGTTTACCTTGGAGAGATTGACCTTTTCCACATTAGCCCTATGCTTACTTAACAAAATACACATTCTTTGAAAGTGCGTAGGAACCTTCACGGCACTTCCAAGGCAAGCGTCTTACCCACTGAGTCAGAGAACTGCACTTTTCAGTTATGCAGATTTTTCTGTTTTTTAATAGTGGAACTGTTTAATTGGAAGATATTTGAGACCAAATCTAATAATGAGGTTATAGTACTTTTGTAGGAGATGAGAAGTTAGGAATTCCAACAACTCAAGGCTGTGACTAGCTACTTGCCCTCTTACATGATGTATCAGTCTAACAGTCTAACACATCAACCAGCTCAAGGAAAGAGTTCCTCTGATAAAACTCCATCTGTATGAAAGTTACACGTGCAGTCCAAATACATTTTAGCATGAATAGACTTTCTCTGGACTTAGGGTGATAATAGTTTCCAAGGAACTGCCTGCTTCATAGAAAAATGAGACAACGGTAAGAAATGTTTGCTAACTATACTCTAGTAAAGCAGGATGGAACGGCACTTTGATTGCATTTGGTTTTTTTCAAATATAACAATGCTTCCTTGCTGTATAGCTTCAGAAAACTTGCAACAGATTAAATAACTGATCAATTTGCAAAAAATATGTTGAACTTTCAAAGTTAATCAGTTCCTTTTCAAAA
>JAOEHX010020473.1:23568-36703 GCA_025448015.1 Bolborhynchus lineola | reverse complement strand
TTTCTTGTCTATATAATGAAGCTAGTGATACATTTTTTCTTGTTAGGGCAGTTATGAAAATAAACAAACATATATTGTATGAACATTCAAAATAAAAAGATCCTTGCAATATCTGGGTAAGTTTTCTATTTATTTGTGATATTTGTTAGCATTTATAATAAATAACCACTTCTTAAGGTCTTGAGACTCTTGGTCAAAAACGTTATTATTAATAGGTCTTATTTGTAGTTTTCAAACAAAGAAGCAACAAAGCTGTTGTTACACAGATAATTTTGCTGACTCAGATATAGTATCAACCCTTGCATACTTAACAGCCATTATCATCTGATTTCCTGGATGGTAAAGGTCATCATCAGCATAAACTAAACCATAAGTACCAAGATTTAAAGCTGAGTAAGTAGAATCAGTTGTGATAGTTAAAGACCTTAAAAATAGCTACTGTAGCTTCTGGTAGCTATGTAACTAGCACACAGAAAATTTCCTCTGCTCTACTCTCTTCTTTTTTGACACAATCATTTCATAAATAAATGAGCACCTAATATGAAAGTACTTTTTCAAAAGAAGACATGGTAACTGTGTGAGAAATCAGCATTTGAGCTTTGGTTAATTATTTTAAAATATTCCAGTCAGACTACTTCTCAAAACTGCTAGATTTAACAAACAGTAAAAATAGCTATTGCATTTGATATTTCTCTTAGTGTTTATTTACTAAGGAGGTTAAAGTTTATCTACATTAGGAAAGCAATTTCTTTCTTGTCAGTTCCACATCCCCCTTGATAGTCTTTCCCTTTGTCCCAGATGAAGTGCAGGGGGTTTTGATTCAACCCATGACTTTCACATATTTGAGCAATTATTTGTGCACTGCAAACCTCTCCCAGAATTTGTACATGGTTATAAAGCCAGTCACACCGCTTTTTGAGCAGTGACTCCAAACGTGGAAATAGGAGCATCCTTCTTTCATACAAAAGTTAGTGTCCAGTTCTCTGGAAGTCTTCCATGCTGCTCCATACTAATTTTCTCCAGCATTCCTCCATACTTCATTAGTGGTAGCAGGATAGATATGGTTATAGACAGATATAGGTGTTAGCCGAACAGAAGGGGAAAACATAAATTTATCAATTTCATTGCCAGCTCAGAAGGACCACAGAACCTGCTGAGAAAGAAAAATGGCTATCTTCTCTGTGAACTGCAGCTGTAGGTTCTCATGTGCTCTCCCCCTCTCCAGCTTTGATGAAAGTGAGGGTCTTCCTTTCCTGTCCCTCAGATGGATATAACGAAGGCACTTCTTGGGAGTTTCTGGCTCATGTAAACTCATATGAGCAAAGCTGGAAGGGATGAAGATGGATTTGCATGCATATCTTCCACTAACTCATTCATTTTGAAAAATTTTAGCTGCTGCTCCTTGCCAAAATACCTTACTGCACCAAGATTGAAATATCTATTTAGTCAGATTTCTTTGGCCAAGATTTTCACAGATTTTTAAAGGGAGCTGACACACATCAGTACTTTCTACAGTTATCTTAGCAGCTGCTGTAAGAAAACTGAACAGCTAGAGTTGGTATAGGTGTTGATATTTTTTCCAGCTCATACCGCAGACGATTTTGAGCAGTCCTCTGTCACCTCTTGATTTGCTTTTCCTGTTAATGACCTTTGATGATATGTTCCATTTGATAAAAAACTGGTTATAAAGAATAATCAATAAAACATATTCAAGGCTGATAAAGTGAGTAGCACGGAAATTAGAGTAAGTTGTTAAGTGGCGAGGGGGTAAGTAGAATAGGGACTGATAGTTATGGAACCAGAACTCTGAGTCTAAACCAGTGAAAAAACGCAAGCTACAAAGGTGTCCAAAGAGGGTCTGATCCTTTACACCAGAGCTCCAGTCTAGGAAGATGACAGCAGATGTTTTTTTGAGTTGGGTTGGAGAAGGAGCAATCTCTGTCAAAGAGACTAAAACTGAAAGAATTGTTGTCAAGATGCAGGGTTATAATGAGGTTGATATGTTGTAATTCTGTTAGTCGATAAGATGAAAACTACACCATGTTAATAAGCCTGGGGACAATGAGACTGATTTTGCTTTCTCCCTTTTGAAATTGCATTTTCTACAATGTTTCCACTCTCTTTTTTACTGGGTGTATGTATCATCCAAAGGTTTTTTTAATCTAATTATTTCCTTTCTTGTTGCTTTTAATATGCAGTCAATGTACTAAAACTATTTTCTTATGTGTTTAGAAACAATGCACATTCTTTATTTTCAAATCTATATGACAGTTTATGAGAAGGAGGACCTACTACTTTTCCTGCTCCATTAACTTGCAAAAAGCTCAATTTCTAATAAAATCTAAATCCATTCCAAAACAAATGTAATCTCTAATATTAATTCATATTTGTAACACTCAAATAAGATATGGTATCTGATCTTTGGTTGAGGGTATTCATGACATCTATGGAAGAAGACTGCAGAACTTACTGGGAGGGGTTGTTTGTGGGTTTTTTTGATTAAGCATCCCTAATCATTTCCATTCATCTTCATCTGTAGGTGGACACATGCTTTTATGAAATAATATGCATGGGTTTTTTTTTCCTGTTCAAACCTGTACTGTTTATGTTTTATATCACTTTTCTGACAGATAGAGTTGGGTTTTAATTTTGGTTCGTCAGTCACACATTTAACTTAAGAATTAGCTATATTTTTGAAGAAGATTAATTCTTCTCTTTACTGTAGAGAAATATGAGCTCCTAGGCTAATGCTAACTTGTGTGCTGAAATTGTTTCACCAATTTTCCTTTCACGTTTATAATTCCAATGTGAAGTTTATGACAGACTGTAGATTTTTTGTATGGAAATTTCAAAGCAGAACTTTTACACTGATACTTTTATTATAATTATTATCTGTGTGACAATACAACATATACATATTATTAATAACTATCCTTTGCTCTCTACAAGTTTGAGTGGTGTCAGCATCAAAAGCTACATGTAAAGCTACGTATATTAAGAAACTCCAAGTGGCCAATTTTATTCATTACTTTTTTGTTTTTTTTTGTCTAAAGCAAATTAAAAGGGAAAGTGAAGTAATGTTAGAATAACTTCTTTCTGGTCTTATAGCCACATTCTCCTTTGAGGCAAATTCACTTCTTCTGAGTTTACTTTAAGGACACAAAATCCAAGCTGCTTCTTCCTTAAATTAATAGGATTCACTTTGGCCAGATCAAACCTTTGTTGTTTTTTTTTTCTCAAAAGGGAAGTCAAATCAGTTAGACTTACAGATGCCAATCATATGACACTTTCTTTGCTTCCCATATGCAATTTCTACCACAAGGAATAAATGACTGAATCACCACCCCCCAACCATCATAACAATGTGTCACGCAAGACCATTATTTTTCAAACATTGGTGGCATCCTTACAACTGGCCATAACGTTGCAGATGCATTTTTTAATCATTACTTTGCCTATTGCAGGAAGATGAAGTCACACCATCTAATGTGTGCTCATGATAAATTTCACCTTCTTGTGTAATAAAAGGGAAACTAATGAAGCACAGCACAATTGTGGTGACTTAGCACTAGACCAAGGCAGGAGAATACCCAGTTATTGACATTACCAAACCTGTCTTAAATGCATTAACTTTTAAGCTGACTAATATTCAATTATTGAAAAGGGGCCAGGCGAGCATATTCTTGTCTTCATAGGAAAGATTATAACAGTTCATTAGTTGCTAATTAATTCACAAGTCCATTGCTTGATGTCTTTACATTTAATAAATACTTTTGTACCCAGTGACTTACTTCCATCCATTTTATTTTTTATTTTAATGACATTTTATTTCTTCTGTGCAAACATATGAGGGGGGTTAAATCATCATATTTTAGCAATTTGTATTAAGATGTTTCCAGTATCAATTAAGGTATTTACAGTATGCATTGGGTTTGGAATTAGTAATTATTTTTTTTTTTAATGCAGTTAGACATAAGAGTAAAAGACATCTATCTTTTTTTACTAGAGATGAAATTCAGGTGTTAAACTTAACAGTTGACTTAAGCAAACTGCATGATTTACAGCTTAAACCACGACAAACAGTTTTCCTGAATAGAAACTTGTGGAGAAAGGCTGGAGGGAGGTGGGGAGAGATGGACCCCATAAGGGAAACAAGAGGCTGTGATGTTCACAGAATAGAATGAATTTGGCAACAATAATTAAGAGATAAACCTCTTTATTCTTCCATAAATTATTGTTTTGCTGTAATTTTTACTCACAGCAATTAGAAGCAGCTGTGAGTAAAAAGTTGAGTAATTAGTTGCTGCTCTTTTATACCCCATCCTATTGCTCTTACAGTATCTTGAAACAAGGAAGGCTGAAAGCATATATAGCCAGGAATGTAATACCTTGCTTAAGTGCATTAATTTAATTCTAAAATCAATTGATATTTATTAAGACAGATTTTTGGGAAGGTACAGAAAGACTATGGACACTCCTATACACGTGGCCCAGTAAATGTCCTCAGGGCAATGTGACACAGCACAGACAAGCTGCTTATTTTTTAATAATAGATTTTTTTTTAAGTTCCTCTAATACTATGGACTGCTATGAACAGAACTGGAATTGTACTGCCTCAGGGCCTATATTTGTTAATTCTCATAGGCTGAGGTCAGTGCTGGTGACAGTATCTAGATGATTGGGATGGAGGGAAGTAACAGGTAGAACCTGAGGCTACCAGTGATTCAGTGCATAGTATAAAACAGTATTTTGCTTAAACCAACCTAAAACACTTGTTATGCTGATGACTGTAGGTGCTGTCACTCACAAAATTAGTGATGTGCTAGTTGAATCATTACCACCTTTCAACACATAACTAATGTGCCTTAAGTATACAAAAATAAAAATAACTCAGATCAATAGCTTCTCTTAAAAAAGGTTTTCCTCATTACTTTTTTGCTTATCTTATGAAACCTATATATGGTGGTCAATGAAATAAAAAGAATCTGAGAGGATCAACGGAGCAGTGATAAGTCTCTAAGGCTGGTAACTTTTCATGATAACTTCTTAACCAAAGTCACAGGGTCTATTGCAGCAGCTGGAACTGATTGTCTGACCACAGCCACAGAGTGGCTATATTATTTCGCTACTGCTAAAAAAGGCAATCACTTTCTTACCTTTTCTCTTGGTCCTGCTGCTTCATTCAGCTCACCCCTCAGAGAGCTGATTCAAGTAATTATTTTGGCAGAAAATTAATCTAGCAACAAAAAGGAATAGTTGGTATTTCTGCTCGGTTTGTGAGCTGCATCAGCCTACAAACATCAGAGAAAACGTGTAGAGAAGGTGACAGGAAGAAATGTGTTCAGGACATAAGGAAGAAAAACAGCACATGTTCAGCTAAATCTAGGGCTCCAGAACATAAAATAATTAAGTACAATAAAATATTGGATTTTTTAGCACTGTACATATACAGAAAAATGAAAATCCTGTCTAACATGAAATTGGAATCCATCCAGAATAAATGATTTTAACAGGAAAAAGAGGAAGAAGTAGAATCAAAGAGTGTCAAAAGCTTAGCAATTAGGCTAAGGAGGGTTTTTTCCATAGAGGTTCTCTTTACTCATTTGTGAAAAGAAAGCCTCTCTAGAAGTCAGTTGCAAACAAGAACCTAATTTCAGGTATTTTGATTCACCTCAGGAAGAATCTAATCTCTTTTGGTACTGTAAATGTTGAGAAGACTAAGAAACTAACCTGAGGCTAATGTTAGCCTTTGCGATTGCCTTCCAGTGACTTCAGCAATGTGCAAATCAAATTCTAATGAGTGCAAATGCTAAGAATGAATATACTTCAGTGCAAAATTCAGCTTTGGCAATTTTAAGCAGATTCTAGATTTCATGAAATGATTCAGAAACCTAAGAATAGTGTAGAAAAGACTTGTATGGCTTGAACAAACTTGTTTTCACTTGCATTGATTTGCTTGACCACCACTACACACACATTACCCTGGAGGACAATGTGGAATGTTTAGCCAGTAGTCAAAAAAATGTCTGAAATTACATCTGTTCTAAGGCTGGATTTGACCTAAAATATCCTAAATTCTAGCAGGATCTCTGGTTTGGTTGGGGTTTTTTTATATATATTCTAATTTCCTAAAATTTTACTATTCTCCTCACATGAGGTCATGTGGGTCACTAATGTAACTACTCCTGTGCACTAATATAACTCCTGTGGGTTTTTTGACCTTACTGACATTTTGCATACATTACTATACAGTAGGCCTTTGTGCTGTGATACTGTGTCTCGTGTAAGCCATTGATTATGTTTCTGTAATGATTCAGCCTGTCACAGTTTTGTAAAAAATGAAGTAGTTGTGTAAAAATTCTTTCCTCAAATCAAAAAGAAATTCAGAATGGATGTATCGTCTCTCTCTTCACATTTTGATAATGTAAGAGATTTCATGATAGAATTCAGACGTGGGTAAGAAAGATTTAAACATTCTTTCTCAAAAAGTGAGTATGCAGATATATCTAGCTCAAAATAAATATCATGCTCTATTATCTGTATCCTGTAAATATCTCAGAGTTCTAGCTTCAGTACTGGTTAGATTACCAATTCTGATTTTGGTTGGTTTATTTGGTTTTTTGTTTAATTAAGGAATTCCTCCTGTGCAAAAGTATTCTTTAACTATGATGGAATAAATAACTTCAACACGTGCTTAAAATAAATAAACTAACACTTAACTCTTAAGCTAGAACTAGAATGAAACATTCAAAAATACATTTTCCTCAAAGTTTCAGGATGAGTTTATATGCTGATGTATTACAAATATTTTTAGGAGAATTTGGCAGACAGGTGAAGGAAATCCACTACTATTTCTGACAATACAGAAATGGGAATAAGACAAAACAGAAAGCAAAATGTTAAATGTATCTCTGAAGGTAAGGACTTTTTCCTTTTCCATTATTATTTCTAAAGAAATAAAAATGGCAGTAATGCGTTCTGCCATGGTTTGGGAATCTGTAGCTTATACTGTGTCAACTCAGATTTAGCTTTTCCTTTTTTTTTTTTTTTTTGTAGCAGCCTACTCATGAGGAAGAGATAATATCTTTTTTACTTTCTCAAAAGAAGGAAAACGTTCAGTCAGCTGGGATTTCTGTTTTACGTGCTTTATAGCACATCTACTCTAGTTCACGCTATCCTCTACATTGAAATTTTAACAATTATTTTAATACCTGCATTGCTTTATTGTCACTTTTTGTGTATACATATACAGGTGTTTGCAAATCACACCTTAGAAATGTGCTCAGCATTAGGCTTGAACCAAAGTAACTTTTGCCTAAAGAATATCTTCTGAAAAAAGCTATTTCATAGTCATTGCAACTTTTCTAATCCTTTCTAGTTTGGCATTTAAACTGAAAAAAAAAAAAAAAGGCAAACTGGGTTAGATTCAGTAACTGAAAACTCTCATGTTTGCATTAAACATTATGATCTAAGCAATCAATATTTTTTAAATTTCCATTCAGATTATATTTAAAACATCAAAAAAGTTACAGATTATTTAATAATACTGATACAATTCTGTTTTAACATGAACTTTTTCAGCCATAACTAACATTTCAGTCAAAATACCAAACCATTCTATGATTCTATGAATATTTTTCATAACATCTGAATATTTGCTTCTTTCTTACTGAGAGCCAAATCTTCTCACATAAACTGACATCATTCCATTTCATGCTAAATGAGCATCATTCCACCATATCAGGTAAAGACCAAAAAATGCTATATAGTCCTGGCAAAAAAAATTATACTCTCCACATGGCTTAATTTTGTAAAAAATCTTACTTCAATAGTGTTTTTCATTTTTTAGATACCTAAGATTTTTAAAGAAGCCATAAAATATGAAGATAATAGGACAATACAGACTTTCTGAATATTAATTATGGAACAAGCATCCCCTTGCAGTAATTCTTACAGAAGACTTCAAACTGTAATTTGTACATGAGAATTTTAAGTGCTCTGTTTATTTAGTATCTTCAGTTTTCCTTACATTTCGTTTTTTTTGCAGCGTATCTTCTATAAATACAAAACAACCTGTTTCCTTGGCTCAGTATCCAGAAAGTAGTGAATCATTTCAGATAGTGATGTGCTGAAGATGGTATGAATATTTAAAATGTAGATATACAATCTATCTCTAAATAGAATATCTATGCCTGGAATTCCAAAAGTGGCTAGACATTTTTGAGCTTTTACAAATGTACGAGTGAAAATATCTAAGTTGTGAAGCTGAAAGTGAGGACTTGAAAGGACTGAGAGATACATTCTTCCTACCCATTTCTGTACACTGCTCCTTTTTGGTTTAATGCAAGCTTCGTGGCAAAAGTTTGTTGCAGATTTTAAATCATAACTTATTTTCACTTGTCAGAATAATATTAAAGTGTAAACGTCTATGAAAATTAATTCACACATCATTGTGTGTAAACTTCATTATTAAAAATCTGCTGCTTTTCAAATTAATCTTCTCTTTTGTTTAAATTAAATTCTGTGATTTTGTCTTCTCTGCCTTAGGTTAGAGCATTGCTTTGTACAAAATTAACATGTCTAATTGCATAAATATTTATTCATAGATGATGTTCCATCTAACTCAGTAGAATCACTTATTTTGTAAAGTGTTGGGGAGTCAGACTTGGGTCTTTCCTTCCTACTAAAAATATAAATCTTTTTAAGAGAAATAAAACACTTCCTAGCCAGACAGAAGCACCAAAATGCCTGTTTTCTTATTTAGTGCTGGTTTTTTATCTTTAACATTGCTTCTCAATTCAAGAAACAATTTCAAGTGAAACTCTGCTAATGCAAAGATCTGATTTCCATATGTATTCCTGAGCAGTAGGCAGGATCTGACTTTAAATTTCTTCCAGTTCTGTTTATAGCCAAGAAAGGGAAAGACTGCTCAGATCTTCATTTTCCATCTTTAAATCCAGAACTTAGGGTTACAATATTTTCCAAGGTTTGTATTAAATTAACATGGATCTTCCAGTTAATATACGGATGTTTCAGAGACCTCACATGAAGAGTTAAAATGTGGGCTAAGTAGTAGACTTCTAGCTCTTATGTTTCTGCTAACCTGGAGGCCAGGGTCATAGTTCATCCCAAAAATTCTTGAATAATCAACTAGCCTAAACAGTATCTTCCAGAAGATGCCTTCATAAAAAGGATCCTGTAATTTACCATTTCACAATCTATCAAGCCATGATTTGTTGTGACCCAGTCAGATTACAACCCAGAGCAGTAAAGAATGTGACACTGTGGCATGAGAAGAATGTGGCACATTACCCGTGTGTGGTAACCCAGCCCAACATTGTCCCTGCCTGCTGAATGCATGGCTGGCCTGTTTGCAAAATGAACCTAAATAAGCAACAGCATCTTTGTTTACTTTGCTATTATTCACACCATTTCAGTGCATTTCATACCATTTACCATTTCAGACCACCGTGAATGAACATATTTACTTGTATATAACAGAAAATAAGTGTGCAAAAATTAGCAAGTATGATCCTGAATGAAAAAGAGTATTAAAATCCTGTACATTTAGTTTTCAATCTAGCAGCATATTTCTGAGGTTTGGATAGTGGATGTTCCAGCAGCAACTTGGGAAACTGTTTTTTCTTGTAATGAATTTAGCCACATGCTTATTAACATTTGAAGTAAACACTGCATAATGAACATAAGCATTGTCTTATTGTTAAGCACATAATCAAGTACATTTCCTAAAGTTGGATAGATTTAAACATGTCAACTGACTTCTTGAAGTAAGGGCATGAGCTTAAGAAACAAGTATTTTGGTTGCTTTCTGTTTTGACTCCTAGACCTTAGTTTGAATTCATGTATTTAAGTGGTCATGAGTATGTTATCTCTTATTTAGCACAAAATCAGTCTCTCATCATTCCAATTGTCTTCATGCAGAAAAATAACAATGATGCATCTTTTTGATGTTCTCTTTCAGCTTTAATTGATTTAACTGTTGTCTGACGAAGATATTTGCTATCAAGCTTACTGCTTAGCTTAATTTTGTTGATTAAAGACTGCAAATGCTTGTGGACAGGAATGACCAGCACTTGTACTAGTAGCCTGTAAACATTAAGAAGTTCAAAATTTTTGTTTGCTTTTGATATTTACCCAATACTGAGAGCAAGTGGGTCTTTTTAGAATGAGAAATGAGCCTGTGACTTTGTAAAGTTGAAAGGAGTTCAAATAAAGCTTCAGCTAGATCGGCAAATTGGGAATGGACAGGAAATTCAACAGAGGAGCCTTTCTGATGCTAGGCTGATAGTTCTGCACTGAGTAAATTCTCTCCATTATTTCTTGATGAAGTGGCAGACAGGAAGACACCAGGAATGGAAAGATAAACCATTTGCAAGCGTACTTCACTGGAAAAACATGACATTTGTGTTGTCTCTGGTATTTAATGGCAATTAATGTTACTTACTAATTCTATGCTTCTTCAGCCTTTTTGCGGGAGAAAAGCTCAGGCAGTGAAATTCTTGCCTAAACTACAAATAAATATGTGCCTTGTACAGTTCTTACTATGGACAAGATTCATTCTGGAAACTGAGTCAGTGTTTTCAGAAACTAATGCATTTGAAATCTGCAATATCAGCCATCAAAAAGGTAGTTCCTATCTGCCCACATCCTTAAGTTTATTTGCATAAATGGTCTTACTGGTTTCCTCCTAGAAGTAAGCTGTCAAGTTAGTAGTGGCAGAAGGCCACTGCAAGCAGCAAAAGGAGAGATTTATCTACTGACATAATAATAATTTTCTTAATTACCTGGAACATATATCAGTTGTGTGTAAATAAAATCTGATTTTTTTTTTTTTTTTTTATCTTCTTAAATATACATAATCTTCCTGAAGGCTTCCTGAAGACCAAAAGACCTGTCACACAGCATTTCCTTGCACTACTCTTTTTACCCTTTCATTTTACTGTTATCTGGGGGGAAGGAGGAACTGTTTGTCCTTGCTACTTACATTTCTTGTTCTGCGTGCGATTTCATTTCTTGGAAAAATAAAATGCTGTTAACCATGGAAAGGAGATAAATGTAGAATTATCATGTACCCTTACCTTTCTACATGGATATTGTAGCCTTCTCATTTTACACAGCTTCTAGTACAGTTCCATACTATTTGAATACAGCTGCCAATCACAGTTAATCAGAGAAAATTATATGGTGATTTTGTTCAGTGAACAAATGGACATGAATGACACCAGAAAATGCATTTCATTTATACGTCGACTTTGACTTCCAAATCTCATCTTCCAGGGTGAAAAGCCACTTAGTCTGTCACCTCACCATGCTACTTATATTTCTTCTCTTATCTTTGTCTTCATGCCAGTTTAAGTCTAAAATTTACCTGATAATACTGCTGAAACATGCTCTCTCTTCATACAGAAGCTGATTTAACTTTTCATACAGGCCACTGATTTTGTCATCCAGGATACTGTGGTTGCAGAATAAGCCTAGATGATCTTTATCTTATGTCTTTTGGAAAACTTCAGGGTTAGTTGAGTAATCTTGCTACTGACTAAATTGTGTATGTTTTATTAACCTCCAGATCTTGTGTGGAAGGAGCAAAAGGTTTTTTTTTCTCTTGGACTAACTGATTTTAGAGAAGATCCTATGCCTTATTTGGCTTCTGTTTGCAGTTGTGGGGTCTTTTTCTGCACCTTAATTTTATGCTATTGCAAATAATACAAGAAGTTCTATGATTCTATGATTCTATTATTCTATAATATATGGGTAAAAGCCTGGTATTAATATTACTAAGGATTGTAAAAGTTAACATGCATATCAAGATCTATAGCCCAACTGATCAGCTTCTAAATAGGAAGGCAAAAAATCTTCTAATTGACTGACACCATGTAATATAGCCATGCCCTCTTTTCTTACACGTTAATTACTATTTTGTCATTTAAAAACATACTTCAAATTAGATTGCTACGGTAGTGTAGCTCACTGAAAACCATCTGTACGTGCTAGTTGAGCCACAAATGGGAACTTGCTACAATAGTTAACAAGCCATAAAGTAAATAACCACTGACAAAAATATCAAATTATACTAACTATACGTCTGAAACAGATGAGAAAAAGAAAGATTATTGTGGGATCCTATTTATAACTGATGCATTTGAATGCTAGTCAGTGTATTTATCAAAAAGAGGCCCAGGTGGATTCCGGAATTTAGTGGAACCCATTGTAGAAGTGAGGTAGGCAGCCAATATTTACTGATTCTCAGGGCCTTTTGTACCCGTGTTTCTGTACTGGTTTTCATCTTTTCTGTGTTTGTGTTTGGTCAGCTGTTTGGTGCAAACAAAAGATGTAAATTTTATTTGTTCAAATGCATATCTTAATCATGGGATTCAGAAATACTGATGTTATGGAAGAGTTAAAAATATAAAACTTGTCAGAAAAAAAATCAAATTCTTGGAGAATGTGCTACAATGATGGCATCAGAAGTAGAAGTTACTGTGATTTAATGGTACAGAATCCAAATATTATGTGGCAGTTAGGCTCTACTTTATACAACTTGTGATCTACAAACTTAGAAAAAGAAATGAGATTTCATTTCTAGCGTACATGCTCAATTCAAATTACATCTAACAAATATGCTGGCAGTGTACTTTTCATTTTCTTATTCACGCAGAGACAATCACAGGATCTTAGAATGATTTGGATTGGAAGGGACCTTAAAGATCATCTAGTTCCAACCCTCCTGCCATGGGCAGGGAGACTTCACACTACAGCAGGTTGCCGACAGCCATTTCAACCTGGCCTTGAACAGTTCTAGGGATGGGGCAACCACAACTTCTCTGAGCAACCTGTGTCAGTGCCTCACCACCCTCATAGTGAAGAATTTCTCCCTAACATTTAATCTAATCTACCCTCTTCTTGTTTAAAGCCATTTCTCTTGTCCTGTCACTATTACATGCCCTTGTAAGGTAGTATCAAAAGGGCAATACTTTCAGGTATTAGAAGGGTGCTGTAAAAGATCTCTCAAGGGACCCAGTGTATTTAACCAGTTATCATGGGTTCAGCAGTAGCAGTCATTTTTCTCCTTCTCAGTAGCTGGTGCAGTGCTGTGTTTTTGACTTTCGGCCTG
>JAOEHX010020473.1:8108-23468 GCA_025448015.1 Bolborhynchus lineola | reverse complement strand
ACCTGTGGGAGTTGCATTCTTTCGATTCTCCATGTAGCAAACTGCGTGGCTGATTTACGGCCTAAACCACGACACCAGTTTAATTGTTCAACATGAAGCAATGACAGGTATCAAACTAAAAAAAACCCACATCCAATTCTTCAGGAACATTTAAAATATATGTTTCCATTTACAGTATTTTGTGTATGTAGAATACTTCCAAATGTTTGTTTTCTTTTCTTGTTACTTGTAAGAAAAAAATCTCTGAAAAAATAAGACAAAAATTATTAGTGCATTTTAATAATGTATAATAAATGCTGTTAAAATTATGCAAATAGATGTATAAATGTATACAATGTATAGCTGGAGTACAAACAGTGATTTTACATTCAAATAGCTACGTTTTGTATTTAGGTTCAAATATGTAAACTCCATGAAGATCATACATTATACTGCCATCATACATACATTATACTAATGTCATTTAAAATGGTAGATTGGTTATCTTAGATTTGGTATGTAGACCCATTTGCACCTCTATTAATTGCAATAGAAGACATGCATATACTAATGAAGTGAATTTGACCTTAGATAGTAGGACTAGGAAACACTTCTTCCTTAGTCATTTACTTCATCTTCCTAAACAAAAGCAGATAAATATTTTTATTATTTATGGACAACCCTAAAGACCATGATCTTGCCATTTCCTTGCTCACATGGAATGTGGTAAATCAGGTCTAATGGCAACATTATAAATGAGACACCTACAAGGAACAATCTCCAGCACTGAAAGTTCGTAATATCAAATAGTGGGCTATATCCAACACTATTAATATAGGTCATGATCTAGAGGTCAAAAAAGCTCACTTTTCCTCTCGCTCTATCAGTCCTATTACTTCTCCTGAAACCAGACTGAGTACTGTGTATTTTAAGATTAAGGTCGAAGCAGGTCATCCTGCCCCTTTGCTCTTGTGAGACACCACTTGAAGTACTGTATGCAGTTCTGGTGTCCTAAAACATAAGAAGACACAAGAAGCTGTTGGAGCAAGTCCAGAGGAGGGCCACAAGGACGATAAGGGGGCTGGAGCACTTAATACAAAGACAGGCAGAGAATGTTGGGGCTGTTCAGCCTGGAGAAGAGAAGGCTGCATGGAGACCTCATAGCAGCCTTCCAGTACCTGAAGGGGGCCTGCAGGGATACCAGAGAGGGACTCTTCATCAGGGACTATAGCTATAGGAGGAGGGATAATGGGTTCAAACTGAAACAGGGAAAGTTCAGGTTAGATGTAAGGGAGTTCTTTACTCTGAAGGTGGTGAGGCACTGGAACAAGTTTCCCAAAGAAGTGGCAAATGCTCCATCGCTGGCAGTGTTCAAGGCCAGGCTAGACAGAGCCTTGGGCGACATGGTCTAGTGTGAGGTCCCTGCCCATGGCAGGGGGGTTGGAACTGGATAATCTTAAGGTCCTTTCCAACCCTAACTATTCTATAATTCTAGTTAAGGAACGGGGAGATTTTGGTTCTGTTATATAAAATAATAACAAAATTCAATTGATGTCTTTTACTATTGAATAGGGTTTATGAAGCATTAAGGAACTGATGCCCATTCTCCATTTTTAATCTGTTTTATGGAATGTTTGAGATGTGCATACAACATCCCACTATTTGTTTGTAGGAGTCAATTTAAACTATTTCAGGGAATGCATGCATTGTATATGAAATACTCAAAAGTTCCAGCTGAATAAACACTCAAGTTTCCCATCAGCTTCAAAGATCTACAAATAAACTTTGTGCACAATTTGAAGTGAAAAATGTGTATTACATGCATCTGACCTTTTTCATTCAAAATACTGTTCTGCCTTATCTAAATTATAGATGTTTAGATCTTTCTGTATTAAATAATTGTAGGTGGAGGGATGAAGAGCTTCATAGCTAATATTTCACCACAATACATATTTATGGACACTCAGACAGGCTTTATTATCAACACTTATTGTACCAAGTGTGAATTCATGTGTCATGAAACCAAAAACATTTCAGAATATATGGCTATTAAAGCTGTTTTGAATGCCATTAATACTTCTAGAGGAGGGATGAAATATTATGATAGCTAGATGTTTTAGGGGAACAATACATTTAAATGTTAGGGATTTTTTTTCTTGAAAGATAAAATCCAATTACATTCCATGTTTTTATCAACTGTAACTAAAATATGGTCTGAAGTTAAGTGAAAAACTTAAGCTGCTAAATGAAAACACATTCATTTGCTGCAAGAACTCCATTTAGAAATAAACCAGCATAATTTAAAACCATGTAAGTAAGAAATGGTTAACTGACATAGGCAATTGTTAAAATGAAGTTCTGGTATTGCTGATGACACTGAAGAGAAAAGAATGATTTTTTCTTTGTTAAAGGAATATGATTTCCTTCAAAATAAACTGCATGGCACTAATCCTTCTGAAAGCAAATGGGCAGATTTTCAGAATATACCCTCAGAGAGAAGAATGATTGTATTCTGCTTTACATTAATATAAAAACAATTTCACAACATGAGGAAAAAGTTAATCCACACTCCTATTAATACTTCACCCATGAAAATCAAATCATAGCATTTGATCTTGCTCTCACTGAATTCAGTGTATTGAATTTAACAGAAAGACAACCCCATCACAGCTAAGTCCAGTACTGGCCCTGCTGCTCTAATTAGACTTTAACAATGTTAGTTTCTTTTTTCCCTCATCTTTTTACTTCATTTCCCTTGACTGGAATGCTATTTCTCAAAAATGTAGTTGACTAATCATTAACTGGCAGCAGCATATAGACTGAAACTTTAAATTGACAATTGCAGCAGTAGAATAGCAGGAATTTATAGAAGCATAACTGTTTCTTCTGCTGGGTATGTGATAACTGGTTTTCTGCTCATTTACATTCAAAAGTAATTAAACTCTACAGCAGAACTATGCACTGTAATGTTGGTGCAAACTCTGTTTGGAGGTTATGCAGAGATTCCATGAAAACATCACGGTGGGAACTGTCATTTGTTTGCATTGTCACTTCCTAAAAATTTGCAGAAACATACCCTTGAAAGAATTAGGTCACACAAAACGTGGCCTAAGGGCTTCTCATTTCTGTTTTCCCCAGTGGAGTTCTGCAGCTGATGCGATAAAACCGTTCTACATCAATAATTTTTTCAGTTTATGTTTCCTGAAAAATTTGGCTTATGGAAATAAACCATCTTTATCATTCAGTGGGAAAACTTCCTTGTCTTTCCTTACAGATCTGCTTTCTTGATACAAATGCAGTGGTGTTACAGTGCACATAAAGGTGCATAATAAATGTTGGCAACTGTAATGATCTTTTGAATCTTCTTCAGATGCTTGTAGTTAAAGCTGTGCATTAAAAAGCGTATCAGTAATGTAAGAAAATGATTACAGAAAAATTTGCTTTCCCTAGACATTACAACTTACATATAAATAAAAGCAACTTCAAAGCTGAGAAATTTTCTTTCTCATGACATTCTTTACCAAAGTCTCACAGTGTTTCATGGTCATGTATGCCTTTTCCTGTTAGAGGGGTAATGTATAGCTGTATTTTTGGTACTGTGAAAAAAGTTATAACAACATACCTAGCACTTTTCATATTGAAAAATAAGCTAATTAATCACAGTAGTGGGCAGAGAAAAGCCAACTCCCTCTCTCATTTAGTCTTCTGAAACACACTGATTTACATGGTGAGGCATGAATATAGCTGACAGCAGTATTAGGTCCTTCATTTCTTAATACTTTGTATATGCTTGCCTTGCTCTGTTGCTTGCTTCTTTAGTTAGAACATGCTTTTGGAATAAATAAACACCCTTTAGTCCTGATTTTGCAATCACTTACACACTTGCATGGCAGTTTCCTGAATCAGATGAATCAGACCTATATCTGCTTATGATACCATAAACTGAATTTTATGTAGCATGAGATTTATCTTGTTGAGAAATTTTGCATTTTGTTGAACTCCATTTTCTGAAGCTTCTGATGCACATGCTTAAATATGTTCCTTATCTTGCTCTATTTTCTCCTCATTTGTTTCACCTTTTTTAATTATTTTTTTTTTATTTTGTGGTAATATTTTGCTTAAGCTTACAATGTTACAGATGATGCTAGCATCTAGTTAATGCTTGTCCATCTTGCCTTATGGTCACAGCAGTTTTTCTTGAATATTTGGAAGAACCTCTTGTGAGTAGATGTCCTGGCTTAAACTATGACAGTAGAACACAGGAAGACCATCTTTATGTAATTTCTATAGGTTGTGTAGTAAAATTATGCCTTTAATTGTTATTGCAATATAAATAAAAAGACAAAGAATAATCTTGTATCACTTTTATATCGGTTATTACGTCTGTGAAAACATAAACAGTCATAAATGAAGATAGATGCAGAATAACCATCTGTTAGGAAGTTAGTTCAAGTCAAAACACTTAAAACCTGGCACTGTAGATGTATTCATGTAAAAGTGTATTTAGGCATTTAAATACCTAGCCTCATGTACAGATGTTCTGATTTACTTCAGCCCTCATTTAGGAATTGGTAAGGGCTCAGGATCAGGCCACTCAGGTAGCTACCAAAGACTAGATTCAGGTGCTAAACTGCGAGTGTCTCTGAAAACACTGGCACAAGTTCATAGTCTAACAAAAGGCCTGTCTTACTGATTCTTCCTTGCCAGATTATAAGCATATAAATCACAAGAGTCTTTCTCTATAGTAACTAATTTGATAATTAGATAAAATCTCCCTGATCATGAAAGATGTAGATTTGAAGCTACATAGGTTCAACGATGCTGTACTTATTTCTTGCTTCCTGGGAGGGCGCTTCACCACTAGGTTTTCAAACTACAAAAAGTAAAGCAGCCATTGCTGCCTTTGCTCATGTTTTTTTTTTGTTTGTTTGTTTGTTTGTTTTATTCTGGTTTGATTTGGGTTTTTTTGCATGCCTTCTTAAAAATACAGGTTTTAATGGGCCACAAGGTTATTCTGTTCTGTACGTCTCTTCCCACCCCCAAAGCTCCCACAACTTTTAAACTCATTGTGCAAAATTCAAGTGGTGAGAGTTTGTGGAAAAATAAGCATCTGGATAAAGGGAAGATACAAATTCATGCCCCTGGTAAGAGAAATGTTGGTAGGCTGTAAAATGTGTAAAAGGTGTCAAAACAAGCCTTAGCTTATGCTATAAGGTATCATTATTGCCTTGTGGCACAACTTGCTTTTAAAGAAATCATTCAGTCTCACCCAAAAGGAATGGCAATAGATATCTACCCCAGGAAAACTTCTGGGCTGTAGTTCCAGGGTTGATATAAACATCTTAGTCTCAGAAACAAAGCAAGATTTTGGATACTGTTCTGCTCTCTGTTTCCTGCTGTCTACCTTTACTGATCAGCCTTTCACTCACTTAAACTTTGTTCTTGGGAACATAACTCCTACCTTACGCTGTGAGGTAGGTCTAGTGCAACCCTACCAATTCTCCTGCAGATCCCATGTGACAGTTATTAAGCGTCACAACTCCTGACTTGGTCTGAAATTTCTATTATGACTGTATGAGAGTTATACAATGATGTTGCCTCCTGCTCTGTGCCTCTAATTCTGCCTGTTTTCACAGTTGTCTTCCATGGATGTGTGAAGTTAAGTCAGTCTGTTAGCTGATAACTGTGAGTGCTATTATTGTTTCTCTCCTACAAAATCAAGTTCTTCTCTTATTTCGCCTACAGAGCTAGAACCATAAGCCATGTTTAAGCCAATCTGGGCTGATAGATATGAATATATTACAACAGTGAGAAGATGTAAATAAACTGATATTAGCCTGACTTCCTTTATGACTTCTGAGGATTCAGCCACAGTGGTTATAATCTCTGCCAGACAACTATCAGCAGTTTTAGGAGCTGTTGAGGCAGATGGCTGAAGCACTAGATCTGATAACAAGCATGTCTAAAATGACTTACTGACATTTCAGCATTTTTTGATATTAAATAGAGAGGAAAGCTTAAGCCCCTCTAAAATGAGGACATTACCAAACCAGCAAGAGATCTCTGTATAACTATTTTTTATCCATATGATTAAAAGGATAGAAAAGAAGAGGTCTCAAGCACTGTCAGGCTGTTGGAACCTCTCCTGTCATGGGCTGGTAACAGCCTTAGTCCACCTCCTCTGTCTTGAGAAGTCAATACTTAAGCTGACAGCACACATTCCTGTAGAATGTACTTACATTACTAAGGCTGACATTCCCTTCTAATCATTTTCCAAAGTAAACTTGTAAGATTCTTATTTGTGAGGTTCCTACTCAGAACTGTAAAGCAGAGATATTGGATCCTAGCTACAGACAGGCAGCTAAGCCTGTCTACCTTTTGAGAAACTTAACTAGCCAAATGCATGTCCTTGGCCTCCTTTCCTCCACTTTCAGCCCTTGTGTTTCTTTGTCTTCTGTTCTTCCACATTCTTGTCCCTGGGATAAGAATTGTCTGATATACTTATCAGTCAAGTGCACAATAAACTTTGGCTGTGCTGGCCAATTTAAGTCAGAAGGACCTTTCTAGATATCACCATTCTGTGATGAAACTTCTTGGTGACTCAAGAATTTTACTCACATGAATTTATGGAGACTAGTATAAGTTATTCTTTTCCCTTGAAATAACATCCCATAGTTTCCTTCAAAAGTCCTCATTCTGAAGCAGCCACTGTGGTCTGAAAATGCTCAGTGATATTTTCCTGAAGCAGAGTTTTCTGTTACTCTCGATGAAGTGCTTCATGGGTACCAATTCAGCACTGCAGCTGCAGAGTTGGATCAGAGACCCGTAAACTCACTACAGCCATTACCACTAAACAATATAGGAGGTGAAACAGCTATCTGTGGGCTGCTGGAGAGAGGTGATAAAGGAACTCTGTGAGGCGTTACTTCTCCCTTTCCTATGGAGTTTAACCATATCCACTGGGCAATAAGCATTCCAAGAAAACTGCACAAGAATATTACTCTTTAAATATGTCTCATTTAGATATTAGTCATGCTGTCTTCCACGTTATCTTTTCAGTGGGTCCCAATTTTATCTAAAAAACACACTCATGGCTTTCCTTCATAGGAATGGCAGTATCATTCTTATTAATATAAAGCTAGTAATGACGTGTGAACATACTCTCAGATCATCCAAGTGTGAGCATACTTAGGTTGCTAGGGAAGAATTGTCTTGAGAGCTTTTTACTTTTGTTATTCATTATAATACACGAAAATGCAAACTTACAAATATTCAAATGCATTGTGCTCTGCCCTGCTATTTAACTGCTTTCTTGGCTGTTAGTTATAAACCTCTAGGCTAGCCTGAATTGACCAAGAGCATTCAGCCATATCACCTCTCGTCTTGTCTCTTCCTCCTTGTCCTGACATGTGTGTGTATGTGTGTGTGTGTGTGTGTATGAGCTGTTTTCCATCTGAAGCTGAACAGCTGTAGGCTTGTCAGGCACCAGGGCTGGAAAAGCTGTAAGATGAGTGAATTATGAATAAAAAATTAAGACTGCAGTTACAAAATGTAGCATGCTTTAATGATAAGTTGGAGAATGTAAGTGCTATATGCCAGGATTGGCTGGAGAATAACAAATTACAAAATTTCTAATCCTGTGTTTTAAGGCTCTGTCACAGTAAGATGTCAGGACGGCAAAAGCTTAAATAACCATGGCAAGGGGAGATGAACTTACTGTGACTAGTATATTTCCATCAGTCTACAGATACCTGCCATTTGCAGCAGTTTAAGACAAGCAAATACAAATTCACCTGAGAAGCAAAAATTCTTTTCCAGCTTTACTGTTCAGGTTCATTACTGTTGTAATGAAGTGAAAGTGTATTAAGAAAAATATTAGAAACTGAACCAGAAGTGCTGTTTGTTACCAGCTTGATGTTTTCTATGTGATGGCACTTGTACAGATATCATAATGGTATTACTAGTGTTAACCAGGTTCCAATTTACTCTGCTGAGCATGTCATGTATCCTGCTTGTACACAGATAAGCCAGTTTCACTTCTATGTACAGTCTCAGAATACATAAGTTTAAAGGTATTTTTCAGTAAATGTGTAAAACCAAGTACAGCCTTAAGAGATTATGTGCTTATGGATGATTGCTATTCTTCAGGTGTAAGCAATGTAAGAAACAGCAATATTTTTTTTTTCCTATATTCATACACACCAACATTAAAATTGTATCAGGACACTGTAAACCAGAAAAATATATTCCTGATTCTTTGTCCTATAGCTAGGACATATGATTGCTTTCTATTTTTTCAGAGAAATACTATCTGGAATGGGAAAAAAAGATTCTGCATTAACAGTTTTTAGTGGAACACCACCATTGTCTTAAAATAATGAACGAAAGTAATAAAGTGTAATAAAATAAATTCATATTTTTGTATATTAAGAATTATTTTTATCTGAAAATATTGTAATATATATGAATAATAGTTTCATCTTAAAAACAAAGCCACTAATAATTTCTCATCATGTGGGTTTTATACACACCTATTGTGGACAATTACTTCTTTGTTATGAACTGTATTTAAGTATCACTAAAATGCTTGTGCTTTAATAACACTGCAATGCCTTTGTGAAAAGTTAGGAGGATATTTTAAAAAACACAGTCTAGAGTCTATGATACCTACAATGGCATGGCAAATAATGATTTTACATTGGATAGTAAAGGAAGTAATCTTATAAAAGTTCCATAAATGGTGAAGCAAATGGGTTTGCTGTATATTGCAAGAGCTGCTAAATCTCAGCAGGTGGTCTAAGTACTGGGTCAGGTTACTGGAAAAGCATGTGTAAATATCTTCTGTCTTTGTACATACCCACTGATGTTATCAATAGCATAGTTACTGTTAACTGCCATTGCAGTTCAGCTTCTTTCTGTTGTTTGTTTTTTTTTTTTTTTTTAATTCAGGAAAGTTCTGCTCAGACAAATGAAAATAGCAGACAGGTAAGGAACTCAGAGTATCAGCATGCTCCACTATTTGAGTTCCTCCAGCCTTAATGGCAAGCTAGACAAATAAGCAGTTGTACCTGATGTGGCTGAATTAGTAACCACTGAGATGGGTTATGCTATTTCATAACATGCCACCATCCAACTTCCCTTTGACTGATTTATCTCAGGAGAAATACATGTTCAGAGAAATAGATGGTTCCTCTGTTCACTTAATATCAATAAAAAGTTCTAAAGTGATCTCTAAAGGAAGATATTTAAAGCCAATATTTAAAATAACATGTTTAAAATTACCTTAGGTCAGAATAAGGTTTGAAAAACTCGCTAAGGAGAGCTCTCATATCCCCACTGCTTAAATCACTCTCCCTTCAGCTTACTATTTCATAATTTAAAATCACACAAGAAGATGCAAAGAGTAAATGTTTGAGATGATCAGCTGCTGTACTTTATTTTTGTTGAGCTGTAGTCTCATGCTAGTGGTAGTATGTCCTCACTAAGCTGTATGCCACAGAATACAGGAGTGGCTTCTTGGCCTATCAACATACAGTCTCTAAGCATCACTTCAAAAGATTGAAGTAGTATACAAGAAGAGTAACAGGAACAGTAAATTTCTATAACCTGAGATATTGGGGTTTTTGCATGTCACTTTATTTCCCTCATCTACAAAAACAGCCAGAAGGAGGATCTATGGGGAAGGAGAATTACAGGCCTGAAGAAACTTCTGGAGAAACTGGCTGCTCATGGCTTGGACGGGTATTCTCTTCACTGGGTAAAAAAATTGGCTGGATGGCTGAGCCCAAAGATTGGTGGAGTTAAATCCAGTTGGTGGCCAGTCACAAGTGGCATTCTCCATTGCTCAGTTCTGGGGACAGTTCCATTTAATATCCTTTATCAATGATCTGGACAACGGGATTACGTGCACCCTCTGTAAGTTTGCAGATAACATGAAGATGGGTGGAACTGTTGATCTGATTGAGGGTAGGAAGGCTCAACACAGGGATCTCAACAGGCTGAATTGATTGGCTGTCGTATGATGTTCAGAAAGGCTTAGCGCTGGGTTCTCCACTTGGGTCACAACAACCCCATGCAACCCACCAATGGCCTGGGGATGAGTTGCTCGGCAGAAAGGGACCTGGGAGTGCTGACTGGCAGCCACTGAACGTGAGCCAGCTTGTGCCAGGGCAGCCAAGAAGATCAAGAGCATCCTGGCTTGTAACAGAAGTAGTGTGGCCAGCAGGGCCAGAGCAGTGATTGTTCCCCTGTACTGGGCACTTGTGAGGCCACACCTTGAACACTGTGTTTATTTCTGGGCCTCTCACTACGAGAGAGATACTGAGGCTGGAGTGGCTCCAGAGAAAGGCAACAAAGCTGGTGAAGAGTCTGGAGCACAAGTCTTGTGAAGAATGGCTGAAGGAACTGGGGTTGTTTATTCTGGAGAAGGGAAGGCTTAGGGGAAACCTTATCACTCTCTACAACTACCTGAAAGGAGGTTGTAGTGAGGTGGGGGTTGGTCTCTTTTTCCAGGTAAAAAATGATAGGACAAGAGGAAAGGGCCCCAAGTTGCACCAGGGAAGGTTTAGGTTGGATATTTGGAAAAAAATCTTCACTGAAGTTGTTGTCAAGCATTGGAACAGGCTGCCAGGGAACTGGTTGAGTCACCATCCCTGAAGGTATTTAAAAGACGTGTAGTTGTAGCACTTGGGGATATGGTTTAGTGGTAGACTTGGCAATATCAGGTTAATGGTTGGACTTGATGATCGAAAATGTTTTTTTCCAACCTAAATGATTCTATGGTTCCCAAAGAACTACAACTTTCCTTATGAAACTATCTTCTTTGCTGTGAGAAGATCTCAGCCACTCAGCATGTTGGGCTGGAGGCTGCTGGGCCTCTTGCTTTCTTCACACTCGGGACAGTGTAAGTCAATTGACTTTGAACAACAGGTCTAGCAACAAAAGGTATAGGTGCAATTTAGAGAAGATTAGAGTATGTCATTGAATAGTTCTTCTTATTCACTAATCTTTCTTCACACCTAATACAGCAAAAATATTGAAAAAGGTAAGAGACAGTTTTGTGAGAGATTCCTAAAGCCTGCATGTGCTGTATGTGCAGTTTCTACATTGCTCTTGGAGGCTGCAGTGTTCGCAATCCAAAAGCTGTGAATCTGAAGAAACTCCACACCTAGGGGGACACAATTTTCTTTCTTTTTATCCATTTTACATTCTTGTAAGTAAAACCTACACATTATCATACATTTTAGTTGTACAAAAATTGGGTTTTTTTCTGTTTGCTTGAAAAGCTTTTATAAATTCAAATGTATGCTTTTCTCAATGTAAAATGAATGGCTGTTAACTAGCTTTTGATAAGTATTTATTTTTATGTCCTTTATGTTCTTCATAAAAAGAATGCAAATTCATACCTTGGGAAGGTAATTTTTATTAATTATTTTTATGTATGATATGCACTGATCCAACTGAATAACCTCAGAAACAATAGTCACGTTATTCAGTTTACTTTAAAAAAATATGTGTTACAAAAATTTAAAGACAAAGGACATATCCTGACCCTTATAAATACACGTATCTGGGGGAGCAGAGTGCTCCTTTCTGTCTGGCTTGAAGATAAAATAGCACATTCCACATTCAGTGATAGCTGTCCTTTAAAATGCATAAATTCTCTCCTTGTCCTGTAGCAATGAAAGAAATCTTGGCAAATCCACAGAGTCATTCACAGCTTTCATCTCCTTGTCCCTTCTCAAATCACTGCTAAAGCGCCCTCATTTGACTTCAGGTTTTTGCTCATTTCACTTAATTAGGGAACAGAAAAAATAGAAAATTATAAACTTCTGGTATATCCAGCAATTTATAGGCATATCTAACAACTGGCTCCCACAATTCTGATGGGATTTTTTTTTAATGTATTGACCTACTTTTTATACGCTTGTATTTCAGTGACAACAAAGGACTCACCCTTATGAAAGCAGTTACTGAATCATTTAGTCATCAATGAAAGTTTTGATGGGCAAGCTGTAACAAATAAGGTCCTTAAATAGTAATGATTTTGAACAGTGAATTTAGACACAACAAATTCCATTAGTTCATGACAAATGTACAAACATATCAACAGTTATTAACATGAAGAAATGAATTACTGAGCTCTTTGCTTGTGGAAAAAAAATTAACCAAAAAAACCCTAAGGCTTCCCCTCAAAAGCATTTTGGATACATTAATAAAAATATTCCAATGAAGGAAGGAGGATGGATTGCCAAGCAGCTTAAGTTCAAATATGAATAAACTCAGTGTTAAAAATTGGCTGTTGTAGGGTTACGTTTCACACTGAAATCAGCATTCTTTAAAGCATTTGGGGACTTTCAGGTTTGTCACTTCACATTACATTTAAAAATAAATTATGTTTGTTCCACACACATACAAAGATTTTTCCATTGTTTTAATTGCTTTTGCATTAATTATGCTATATTTGGATGAGAAAGTAATATGACAAATATATTTCACATCAGTCCAGCAAAGCTATGCAAATTTTGCACACACAAACATGACTTCCAGCAAAAAACCACAGTATTTGCTTTGTACTGGCTTATATACATCCAAAACGAAAGGAAGAACATCAGATTCACATAAGTGGTGCAACTCTTTTTGCACTTTAAGTATGATTTGTGACTAATGATCATTTTGCAACAGTAAACAGTGTACCAAGGCTGCAGAGATCTCAGCCTCCAGTTTCTGTTCCCTTGTTAAGCATGCTGTTTATCTAAGATTATTTAACTCTACTTTGCTTGATATTGATCTGTAGCACAAACATAAGCAAACTTCAAAGTCTGAATTAATTGGAGAAGTTTAAGTACATATAGAGTAAAAAACTCACAATAATATTCTCTTATTTTTTAACCTCACTGGTCTAATATGTTTGCTAATATGATTTTTTACAAAAGCTGTGATTTCATTTTCATTATTGTACTTCTAGTAAAAAGAAAAAAAAAAAAGAAAGAAAGAATTCTGGGCTTAGAAAGGATTACATCTGATGTTGCTAACATTTCCTGGAAATGGAAAAGTGTGATAACAGCTGCTGTCTTGGCTCATTTTCAGTTGGGTTTTTTGGTTTGCTGGGTTTGGGGTTTTTTTATACTGCAGCAATTTACGAGTAGTTACAGCTATCTCTAGTAGGCTTGCATCATTGGTAACACATCGTAAGTCAGTCAAATGTTTCCTTTCCAATCAGAGCACTTCCTCAACTTACTGAATTGTTGACTTTTTAAACAGTATTTATAGTAATGGCACTTAGATTTTAAAATAAATGCTGATTTATGAAATAACTAAAAGCTAACTGCATATGGCAGATAACTATAGAAAGAATCTGTATTTCATGCTAAAGCAAAATGCCTTCAATGAGAATTAAGAAAATCCTGGAAGCATCTTACTTAGATAATACTTAGCTGATTTATATCAAAAGTACAAAATCATTTTTTTAAGACCTATGATGAGCAGAAATGTGTCTCTATTATTATTATTTTAAAATTCCAAGCATACATGCTCTTTTCTTGGATTGAAACATTCTGCAATCTCTACAGTACTGTAGCATTGTAAAGTGATAAGCACTCAGAACTAGTGGTGAAAAATAGACGGAAGAACCAAGTAAAGAAAGAGATAGAGAGCTCTGTGTGTTGATAGTGTCAAAAACCAGATCTGTGTATATTCAAAGGTTTTGTCCTCCTTAAGGTATATAAGTGCTTTCAGCTTTAAAGTTTTCAAGTGCTTTGAAGGATACATGTTATTTTTTAAAAAAGTTGTGTTTTCATAGTTGCAAGTCAGAATGTTAATGAAATTTTATTAATTTTTCAGCCAAATCTGTGCCTCCTGCTTTTGTATATGATTAAGATTCTAACAGCAATGCTACGTACATAGCTTCAAATCTGTTACTATGACAAAAGTTTAGGTTTGTGTTCTATCAAAACAGACAAAAATTTTCCATGTGAAGTCTGCAACTTCAGCAAATCTTCCTTCACCAAATACATTTTAATATTTAAGGAGTAGTGCTTCCCTTCATCACATTTGAAATGGCGGGTGAAAAGCTCTGCCAGCTCCAGGGGATCTCTGCAGCATTTCTCTTTCTGGGATTACTCTGCCCTGAGCCAACTGCAGATATTTCACCCTGAGCAACCTGACCTAACTTTGAAAATGGAGCTGATATTGAGCTGGGCATTTGGACCACTTGGCTCCAGAGGTTCTTTCCATCACGAATTATTCTATGAGCTCTTTTTTCCAATGCTCCAGCTTTAGGACCAGCCTGCATGAAGTCAGTTTGCACTTCTGTGTGCACATAATCTAGACATGCCCTAATAAACATTTAAAACTGGTGTTCACATTGTTTCGAGCCCTCAGGAATGGAACACGGTGTTTTCTGCATGGGTTAGTAAAGCCCAGAATTTGTAACCTCCTGGTGGCTGTTCCTTCACCTAAGCCAAGTGAACTGGCTACTTCTTAGCAGATAGGATGGTTTTAGAGTCGTACCCTGTGACTTTTCGCAGACTTTCCATTAAATGAGTAGGGAGACGGAAGTACCTTATCCTTCCTGCAACTGACAATTTCAAAGCACAGTTGAGTCACAGTGAGAGGAGCAGTGGTAAGGAGCCCTCCTCCTCCTTGCCAGACTTACTCATTAGGGGCTTTCATTTTCCACACCAGCCAGGAAGTCAACATATTTTATGACAATTAAACTAATCCTAACAAGAGGACTTTGAAAAATGAAGCCCCTAGCTGTATCTCTACAGTAACACTATGTGAACCCTGACATACATACGTGTCAATCTATAGCTAAAACCAGCTTCCATTTATATCTTCATATTGATGCTAACTCCTAGAAGAAAAAAAGTTCTGCAATTTTACACAAAATATTTTAATGCTAGTTTGTACTGCTTAACTGTATATTGTTCTGTGTCAGGCATTTCTGTAGAAATACAATTCTGTACTGAGAAATATATCTGCACCTTACGATCCAATCACTGTTGGCTTTTTGAAGTAAAAACCTTATTCTGTTAAGTAGTTAGCATGCTGGATTACTGTAATAATTTTAACTGCTGAAAATACCTGTTGTTTTTGCCAGGATGAACAAGCAGCTTAAAAATTATTTTTACCATAGTTGTATTTTACTGTAAATAGTACTTTCATCATATACATTAAAAGCTCAAAAAGCAAGATTTGTGTCTGATCCCTTCCATGACTTGGAGCAAGTCACTTTACCTTTTGGTATCACTGTTTATCAAGATTCAAATAGGGAGGAATGACAACTATCTTTCCAATCAGGTTTATTGATTTGTATACAAAAAAACCCAGCCCAAAACTGTCATACAAGAGCTCTTAGTTGTTATCTAGTAGTAGTTA